>WBMW01000421.1:1477917-1489494 GCA_013396635.1 Penelope pileata | reverse complement strand
AAAAAAAAAAAAAAAGTTTGGTCAACTCTTTACCTTATTTAAGTGGAAGTAATAATTAATCATGAAATTAGAAAAAAAAAACTTACTAGACTTCTTGGTACAGGAAACTAAACAGATTGACTCATAGCATCATTAACTATTTCAAATTCCTCTATGCTGTGCAAGCTGCAACTAGCAGAACCACCTTTTACCTTTCCGTAATAAAGAAGCTTTGAGTTCCAGGTTGTGAGGAAGGAAGGGCAAAGCAGCAAGAAACCCCCCTAGGAACCTCTGGCTGTTAAAGTAGGATCATTTCCTCCATATTTTTTTTTTCTTTTAAACTCAAGATTGTGTATGTTAGCTACACATTCTACATTTCAGTGTGTTAGCTTTTCTTGAGTAATAGGGAGGGACACCAATTTCACTTAGAGGCTAAACATGACTTTGGTACAGAAGTACCTGATGAGTGTTGGCCTTCCGTTCCTTACTGTGAATGTGGCTGGCATTGCACAAGGAACTGTAAAGTTTTTGTCCTATTCTGTGTACATTCAAAACAGCAGGTCCAAGGTCTTCTACTGGATGATTGCTATGTGAAACATCACTCACATAAGTCAAGTGATATTACCAGGAAAACGTACTATAAAGACTTTTAAGATATTTCAGATTATTTTAACTGACATGATAAATAGCATCTAAGTAGGCAGCTATGCCATCAGAGGTAAGATGCTGCTGACCTCAAGGAAGGCTCTGCTGGCAGTGCCAAGAAGCTGGCAGTGACATTCTCTTCTGCTGTAAGCAAAATGTTGTATGGCTGCAGCCAGCCCTGCGCTTCCTTTCCTCTCCTACTTGCATTCCTATCCAAAGGCAGACACATTTTTGTCCTAAAGCTCTGCTATTCATGAGGAATATTCTGATAAATGACTTTGAAAAACATAATTATGTTCTTAGTTTAGAAAACTATAGTGTAGCTTAGACAGAAATCCTTCTTAACCTAGGAAAGAAGTTGAAGGACCAAAGCAAGAGAAACAGTTTTGCCTAAAGAAACTGAAAACTATAAATTTGCAAATTATACTTTTCAATCGTGAGGTTTTCCTTCTGCTTATAGACATGTTCACCAGAAAAGCTTGTTTTGCTTAGATAAATTTATTGAAGCCGTTTTGCCTGTGTCAGTAATGCTGAAAGCAAGCTTATCAGATATTTAGAGATACCAGAATATTTGAATTTAATTAAATTGATCCTGAGATTCAGCAGATCAGATGAAGCTTTCTGAAGTTGCCTGTTTTGCAGGTTCTACTGCCACTAGCCTTTTCCAACAAGTCAGTTTAAATAACTACCAAAAAAAAAAAAAAAGAAAAAAAGAAAAGAAAAGAAAAAAAGGATTTCATACTGGTGAAATGCTAAGATGAACTCAGAGAAATTCCCTCAATTTTCTTTTTTTAAGCCACAAAATAGACGAAATAATAGCATTAATTGGTTGGAAGGCATACACAAAAATGGACCTCATTGTGAATCATTCAAATGTTAGATAAGGTTAAACTTTAAAATGACCTTTTAAACAAAAAAATGACTTTTTTTTTTTTTTTTTTTACATGGTATTAAAGCTGTTTCTGTTACAGTTTTCTGCAGAAGTGAAGTGCTTTCAAGAAAATTTCCTGCTGGACCACAAAAGGTCTAATTATTTGAAAAGGCCAAAAATAAAACTGTGTCTCAGAAACAAGCTGACCAATTAAGGAAGGGCACAATACTTGCATAATTAAAGTGAGACACCACAGTCAAGTAGATTTCCATGCTCTGACATGAAAACATGAGTGAAGTTCTACCTCTGTGGCAATGAAATATTTTTTTTGCCTCATACTTACAGATTTTGCTGTACCAGACCAAGCTCTGGTCCCAGATTTTGCACTCTGGGACAGTGCCAACTTTGCCCTTACTGGTATAAATGCTACTCCATTGGCAAAGTGTAGTGTTTGGCCTTATGGTCCTAAGCATCTGTGAACATTCTGACATTTCAGTAACTCAAGATCAATGTGGCTTATTGTCTGTAAAGTACTTTTCTTCTACTGAGAGCAGACCTTAGGGGAACTAATTTCTAGCAAGTTTAATTTCAGGTTTTCCACTGATTTTTTAAAAAAATGAAGTGTAGTTCTTGAGCAATGTCAGAGAAACCATTAAGCTGTCTTGTTTTTTTCTTTACTATCAGGATAACAAAAAGACCATTCCCTATATTCTGTGTTTGATTGCAGCCTCTGTCTTTACTCCAATCCGGCTGGCTGGTGGGAACAATGCTTACGAAGGAAGAGTAGAAGTCTACCATGCTGGCCAGTGGGGGACTATCTGTGATGATCAGTGGGATGACGCAGATGCTGAAGTTGTCTGTCGGCAGCTTGGCCTTGGGTTTGTTTGTCTATGTATTTTCTACTCCAGCAGCAAAGCAGGAGAGATAGTAAGATACATAGACTGGAGTTTTCAAAAGATGCTCTTTTAAAATTGCACTAATATTTTGAAGCAGGAACTACACTTATTTATAGAAGGGGCAGGTACTGTGTCAGTACTTTCATGTCTCTGAAACTTTATAGGTTCTGGTTGTCAGTGGTATATGATAGGGACAATTTTTTCTGTAAGACAGACAAAGAATCTTTCTTGGAATAAATTCTGACTTTTTAGTGAATTATACATTCACTGCAATTTCAGTGAAGTTTCAATCAAATACCCTATGAGATGAGGAAGTTGCTTTTACTGTTAAAATCTTTAGATCCCTTCTACTGCAAAGTCTAACAAGCTCTTTGCTTTGGAGCAAGAGCACTGCTTTTGTCAGAAAGGACGTGCTTTTTGGCATGCCCATGAGAATCTCTCAAGACTTAAGTCATGAGTCTCTGAAAACTGTCAGCTTGAATACACTGAGTAGATGCTGGTTTGAAGTTTTGACAGTTAAAGTTTTAAGTGATTCTATCTGAACTAAGCACGGTCCATAATCTAAGTCATAGCAGCAGAACAGGATTTTCTTGCTCCTTTTCCGAACAGCCAGGGGCTATTTTGATACCACTCAGCAGATAAGTATTCAGTACTTGAGAAAGATGCTGCAGAACTGGGAGGCAGAGGAGAACTGCTGGATCAGAGATGAAAGAGCTGAGGACAAACTGGGATGAAAGGCAGATGGCTTGGAGAGTGAAGAAATGAGGAGGAGGCTGCAGAGAAGATACTAAAATGTAAAACCAAGGAGGAATAGGGGATTGCAGCTGAGACAGACTGGGATGAGAACTAAGCAGGTCAGCGCAGAGGAGACTGGAATAGAACTCGCCTGCTTCACTCTGCTGGGTTTATGAGGAATTAAAAACTGCAGGCAGCAAGCTTTGTGGCATGAACAGGTAGCGCCCAGTGTGTACTCATTTTTTAACCTGAAACTGAGGCCATAGACTCCTGCTGGTCCCATCCAAATTAGCTCAACTGGCTGAGATCTGTACAGTACTTACAAAGCTTCTAAACCTGATGGTGAGCCACGTGGGAGCCAACATGCTCCTCTGACATCATATTTCCATTTTTCCCCAGTTCATTTTCTTTTCAAGTCTAGGGTTTATTTGTAAAAAGATACATTAAAAGAATTTTAAGGCTACAAAGAAAGGCATTATAAATGTTAGCATTATATAAAGATTGTGGAATATTGCTTCAGCCCTCGTGTGTATAATTAAAGATATGAGCTTCAATTACAAGACAATGCATGAGGATATTTTTGTTTTCCTCAACTGCTTCTCTAAAGCAATTGCAAATTACAACTCTTCTCCCTACTGAATAACTAAGACTTGTTTTTTGATATTTTCCACATACTCCAGAACTTGAAGAAAGTATCTGGTTATCAGGGAAATGGCCTGAAAATTCAGAGCACTTTTTCAAGGCTGATCAAGCACTTTAGCTTAACAATATTAAAATCAAATGTATTTTAAACAAGACATGAATGCAGAACACATTATTAACTTATCTTTTTCATGTATGCTTTTACTTATTGGGAACATATCGTCTATGCCATATCTGCCATGAATACCCACTTCCTTCCTTTATATAGAACTTTTTCCTGATCCTAATTTAACTTTTTTTTAGCCTGTTATTGTTGCTATTTTTCCCACACTCCTTTTACTGCTAATCAAGAATTTGCATGATTAATAACTGTAAATTTAGTATTGTTTTCCTTTAAAAAAGAGATAAAAGAGATTGCATTGATTTATAAAAAGCAGTGGAAATGAAATCCATATCTGTCTAAATCCATATATGGACCAATGAGGCACTGCCTTAAAACACGAATGAATGCAACTTCCATTAAAAAAAAATCACAGCAATGGAGAATTCTGACACACTGCTGCAAAAGCCTGCTAAGAGTTTGAATGACTAGATTCTCAAACAATACACCCAAGATCGATCATGTTTTCAATACAAACTGAATATACCTTTCCTGCTAGGTGCTATGTAACATATATGGCTGGTTGCAGAAAATCTTTTTAAACTCAAAGTAATAATTAGTATGCTGTCCCAGAACCAAACTGTATCTTAATTAATTTAAACTAGACCTTTAGAAAGGTAATTCATTATAGCCAAAACTTAGCTACATACTTCATCTTACAAGCTGAAAATGAAGAAAGATATTGAAAATACTCACATGAAAACTAGACTGGATATAGGTACAGAGAAACCATCAAGTGGAAGGAGAACAATCCATGACAAAACATTTGCATATGAAAGACATTGTACCTTAACGAATAGAACTGGAAAAATCCTGATAGATCACCAACTGTTCAAACACCGCTTAATTTCTGCAATGCTGAAATAATGGATTGTTTTCAATTTATATAGGTTCTGCGCTCAGAATCCCCTATGCTGACATAGAGTGAACAACAAACACTAGGGGAGTCACTTGTCTGCTTTCTGGTCTTATTTCTACAACTAACTTCCTTTATGACATTGTCAAGTCACTTAAGATCTCAGCCATGGTTTTTAAATTACTAAATGTAGAACAGTTATGATTATCTGCTTCATCTGGGTATTTGAGGTTTGATTAACGTGCTTTAAGGTCAACAGAGGAAAGTAAGTCACTGTAGAAATACATGGAGTTACTACTACTACACATAAACATTAAATGAAAATTAGAATTAGAACCCTCATACCCATCTGTAAATCTATAATCTCTTCTAGGAACATTATGCTTAAAAATCAAGAGACATAAAAGGAAAATGACACAAATATGAAACAATAAAATTTCATAAGCATGTTCAAACTGTGGAAATGTTGCAACAGTATGTCTAAGTTCAGCTATAGCTGAACAGAGGTAACACAGGTTGCACAGTCAGCTACCCCTGCAGCAGCTTTCCAGGCAGTCCCATTTACTATTTTGGAAGCCAGATATGCAACATTTTAGCTGTTCCCATTGCTTTTAAAACCCCAGCTTGCTTGTACTTGACTCAGTGCTTATTACCTTTTGCCAGGGGTGTTGCCAAAGCATGGAACCAGGCTTACTTTGGAGAAGGCTCAGGCCCTGTCCTGCTGGATGAAGTGCAGTGTACAGGAAACGAGCTGTCTATAGAACAGTGTCCAAAAAGCTCCTGGCGAGAACACAACTGCGGCCACAAAGAAGATGCTGGTGTTTCCTGTACACCCCTTGCAGGTAGTTCAATTACCAATACACGCACAAGAAAAACAGTGACAAATGCAGAATTGACAGCTCTGGAAAGAGAATGTTCAAAGTTTGCAGATGCACAAAATCCCACAGTAATAACACGTTCTGGCAGTATCAAAAAGTGCTGGCTGTTGCCTACAGAAATTTTACAGGTAGAGAAAACCGTGTTATTTATCAGGAAGCCTTTATTCCTTTGCAACATGCTAAAACTGGCACTTACTGTGTGGGGCATGCATAACTATGTATTGCATCTATCAATGATGGTAAATAATTCAGCATAAAAGCAATGGGAAATAACAGAATATACAAAGAAAAAGATAAGTTGTATGTATATACGATGAAACCACATAATTCCCACAGCCCACTCCTGTAAATTTGGCATGTAACGAGGACTTGGGGGACCAAAATCTTATGCTATTTCCCTTGCACTTCAGCAACTGTTATTCAGCACTTCACAACAATCTGGGTGCATCATGGCATTTCTTTTATCTTCTCATTGAATGGCATCTAGTGATCAGCACAGACATACTAGTCTAATATTCTAATTAGGTGCAGCAAATGTAATGCTATTCATTTTATTTCAGAACAATAATCTGCCCTAAGAAAAACTGATTCTTATTTTTGTTTTTCCTTGCTTGTTAATGACACAGATGGTGCTTTAAGGCTAACAAGTGGGAAAGGCAGTCATGAGGGACGCCTGGAGGTCTATTATACTGGGCAGTGGGGCACAATCTGCGATGATGGGTGGACAGAGCTGAATACACAGGTGGTTTGCCGGCAGCTGGGATTTAAGTAAGATTACTTGATATCAGATATCTGACTCTTTGCCTTGACAATGATGATTGACATTTATGTGAATTCTATATTCTTCAAGAATCTGTTTTTTGAATATTAGCTGAGTGCTTCACAGAAGCTACTGAGTTAAAATCCATTGAAGTCTGCTTCCATCAGTCTCCATTAGATATTTATGGCCTCATAAAGAGCTTGTAGCTAGGACAAAAAGATTCAGCTCAGCCTGTGATTTAGCAATCTTCATTCACTGAGTTCCTTCCAATCATCTTTTTTTGGGTAACTGATTTATGGACAAAAAAATGACTTGTTGTATTCTACTTTGCCTACGAAAATTTGATTCTTCAAAATCTTTGCTCATGGAACAGTCAGTAGAAATCAGAGACTTTCAAGGTATAAATCTTTCTGGATCCAGCTCAACCCCCCCCCCCCCCCTCCCCCACAGTCCAGCCTGGAGACACTCATGTATTGACAGATAATTCAAGAAACATTCCCACTAGCTTCATGCATTCACCCTTCGCTGCTTTTTATACTGACTGTGGTTAGAAAGATACACTCTTGCTATGTAATTGTCATCTTGCCTTCACATTCAAAGAAGTCCAGACTGTGACATTCAAATGTACATGATACTAAGAACATGCTTTAATCTCAAAGTCAGTAAAGACAGATGTATATTTGGTTGAGGCCTTAATCAAAGGTAATACATCATAAAGTCTTTATTAATGTAACAGCAATTCCTTAAAAACACAGATAACCAGAACATGTAGTGCTCTCATTGATTTTAATGCTAACTGAGCCTGCTCTGTCATGGTTAATACTGTCCACCGCTGAGTTTAAAAAAATCTTTATTTCTTAAGAAATAATCTATTTCCTTTCTAGTGCTGAAGTATTACATGCCCTCTGATTACCATGGACCAAAACAATATGTATGCATATTTGTTACACAGGTATGGAAGAAGCGCGCCTGAGAGCTCCTCAGAAGGGATCTCTGGTCCCATCTGGCTGGATGACGTCAGCTGCTCAGGGAAGGAGACAAACCTTCTGCAGTGCTCAAAGAGAGAGTGGGGAAAGCATGACTGCAGCCATCAGGAGGATGTCAGACTCATTTGCCATCCAGATAATGACAGTCATAAACTCTCGCTTGGTAAGGCATCCCTTTGGGAACATCACAATGTGAGTGTAGCTGTGAGCACATATCCAGTGGAGTATACTTACGGGTGCTCAAAATCTTAATGTTTGGCTGATGTATGCAAAGGAGGATGAGGAAGGGAAAAAGCTCACTTTTCTCTCGAAGATCTAAGTAATCAGGCTTCATTTAAAGGAACATAAACAGCAAGAACAGTAATGATCAACATGAATTTGTAAAGTAGCAAAGTCAGATTCCAGAGATCCCGTTTTCTAAATCGTTATCTTCATTGGATTTTACACCTATTCAGCCCTTCCTAATGCCATATGGCATTGCACTCAGCACTAGACAGTTTCTTAGAACTTGGAGAATGTTATGGAAACTTGGAGAAGAACCTGTGCACTGAAAAATATAAATCAAAAGTATATCCTCCTATGGCCTTACATTCAGGCAGTCTGAAAAATGAAATATGGAGAAAGAATGTAAGTTTGGAGAGAGTGAGAAGAAATGGTGAGAAGCATGAAATTGTTTCTCTATTACTATCGTCTGTCATTTAGGTTCTGCCTGAGTGAGAGGTCCAACTTACTGCCCTAGACAAAATGATGCTAAACAGATCAAAAAGCCAAATCCCATAGTAAGAAGCCTACAAACTTGTATGCAGAAAGAATGAAAAGACGGATAAGAAAAGAAAGCTAAGAGAAGTAACTAATTGCATAAAAGTATTATATAACAAAATATATACAAATGAATTCCAAAGATTCCTAAACCCACATGCAGATCATTAAACAAGAATTATGGCTATCAGATATGTAAAAGGACTGGAACATTGGGTTGCTCAGCAGTTCTGAAAAACAGCTTTTTTTTTTTTTTTAAAAAAAAAAAAACTTTGCTACATACAAGTTTTTTTTAACTTGACAGCATGTAAACTTTTAAAAATTGTTGCCAATGTTCTTTGAAATTTAATCAGGCATATTTTAATTGATTTGAAATCAGAATTAGCAAAGGAGCTAGGGGAATTAGATTCACTACTTCTACTTAAATCTAATGGATTTGTATGGCTGGTTTCTTGAAGTTCCTTGGAAATGATACACTGAAGGCTTATCAAGCAAACTAAGACATGGATTTACTGCAAAACATTGCTACCTGTTCTTAAAACAATCAGCACTTCCACATGCACTTTTCTTCTCTTTTCCTGGTCTTTTTCTTTACAGCCTTTTGACCCTTAAGAACCCAATTAATGTTTTACATTGCAGTACAATCCCACTATTTACAGACGATGTCAAATCATATTTGGTAGAAAGAATTTTCTCAGACCAAAAATAACAGGAATTCAAATCATCACTGCTGTCTTTACAGATGCAAACCATCTGTGCTGCTTTGCTTAAGTTCCTATAAAATACAGTGTTAGCTGAAGGAGGTCTGGTTCAGTTAAATGCATCCATATGGTAACATTCTCACATTCCCCATTACCGGAAAGTCATATTAATTTTGTGCTCATAAATAAATATATGCTAAAACAGAAGCAGATGAGATAGCAATAAATCAGATATACTGTATCACGAATATCTCATGCATCTAGCTGGGTAATGTAATATACACCTAAATCAAATTCTTCTGGAATAACTCATCATATACGCCATGAAGATGGAGCACCTAGCATTTCCTAAAAGCATCCTGTTTGGATGGGGGACAAAGACTTTATTGTTGCCCTTCACTTTCTAGTACTTGAATAAAAGCATTTTTTCTCCCTGTAAGGATGAATTCAGTGGAAAAATATCAGTAGATGATATAATTTGAGGAAGTACAGACATTAAGGGGAACGAAAAGTACAATATACTGCAAAACCAACATTTGTATAGTACATAAGATCCTGACTATGTAACTAAACAGAAGGTTGGTGAAGCAAACACTTGCAGCTGTCCAGGCAGTATGAACTCAATATGAACAATATGCTTTAAATTACATTTGAAGCAAATCCACTTTAATTTTATTTGATAATCTTTCCTCATTTAATCAGTGAATTAAGTCAGATTTAACTAGCTCTGCACCAAAGTAAGGTTTGGTATACAGAAGTTATTCATACTCTAAATTAATCAGAATTAAACTTGAAATGCAAATATATCAAAATAATATTTTATTTAAGAACAAAATTAAATATTCTTTTCATCCTTGCAGGGTTAGATGAGTAGGAACAGGTTAGGAGGACGTGGAACTGGCTTCCTAATTATTCAAAACAAAACCAATTAGAGTATTAAAGATTATAAAGTATGACATAGTAGAAGATTCAGAACGTGATTCTCACTTAAAGAGTATAAAGAGACTTCAAAGGAATTTCTAACTGTTCTAAGGGTACTTGCATTGCCAGCATGCTATAAAGGAGTCTTTATGCAAATGAGAATCAAATATGTACTTTGCTTAATGATTCAAAATTTAACTAAAGGCCAAGCACTGAACAGCTCATGATTAAGTCTGACTAATCCACAAGTGAGATTTTGTATTATGAGAATATCTGAATAAGCAATCAATTTTAAACACTAGAAAAATAACCACACTGTAGTCTATAATAACGTGCTGTAGTTCATTATGCCATCACAAAATATGCTGCAGAACAACATGTATAACAAGCAAGCAGTAGCTGAAGTTCAACACAATGCTGTGCTTTCTTGCTGAGATCGTGGTAAGATGTGTGGAAGCAACCAGTTTGAGAATGGATTTATGAACTAAGATACAGTTCAATTCATCTACAAAGTTTCTGCAAGGGAAACGTGCCCCATGGATGGCTACCACAAAAAAGATACTTCAGGTGCCTTTGCCATTAAGTGGAAAATAGTTCTGTGCCTGTTGTGGTGAAGTTGTGCACTATAAAGTTCAAAGCACAGAGATTACAATAATTTTTCATATTGTTTTATAATTTGTACAGACGGCTTCCTTTTGTCAGCCAGGGAAAAGTATGTGACTGACAGCTGACATTAGGCTTGCTGAACATAAACATCAGTTGTCCCTGTACGCTGACTGGGATGAAAATAACTTCGAGTACTTGTTCTTGCTTCTGTTGTTGTGGGTTGACAGCTGTAATTTATTCCCAGGTCCTCCCATCAGGCTGGTGGATGGCGAGAATAAGAAGGAAGGACGTGTAGAGATTTTTATCAATGGTCAGTGGGGCACAATTTGTGATGATGGATGGTCTGATAAGGATGCAGCTGTAGTCTGTCGACAGCTTGGCTACAAGTAAGGAAACCTGTTAAGCTGTTCCTTGAGTTATCTGTTTGCTATTTCTAACAATATTGTGCAACCAAATTATGTCTGATTGCATAAAATGTCTTTTAAAATTTGTCTGTCTGGCATAATTTTAGAAAAGTATATTGATTTAGTATAAGAAATATCAGGCTGTGTCTTAAAATGAAGTATTCATTAACTAGCATAATTGAGAGATGGAATTTTGATATTCAAATGCATATCACAGTGACTGGCAACTAAAAGGCAACTTAATGCTAATTATTAAAATATTTTATTACAAGTCAAATATTCAAAATTACTAAGCTGTTGAATAAATACTGTATTTTATTTGTCACTTGAGGGGTTACATGTCTATAGGATACAAACACATTACACCAATGTATTTTTTAACACTTGGTTGCACTAATGTAACAGAAGATAATTTTATTCAGTGTATCTACACTGTGCTCCTTCCCATTCAAACTGCCCTTACTTCTTTTGTCTTTAGTTTTCAGATTCCTAAACATTTTTAAAAAGAAGGAAATTTCTGGTTTGGAAAAATGAGGAAAAGTAATATTGACATGTAGATCAGAGGATTACACGTTTTGTGAACTATTTAGATTCTCTGTTCTGGTTCTGATTTTATGTCAGAGTTCTGTATTTCACCATACTTTAGTGGCAACTTTCATTCATGTAAAAATTTTAATATTGACTCGCTTTAGTCAAAGTAAACTTGAAGTACCTAACTTCAGTGCTTTAGTGATATAATGTACATAAACTTTAAAAGCTACAGTTTCCAACGTAACCT
>WBMW01000421.1:1443807-1477889 GCA_013396635.1 Penelope pileata | reverse complement strand
GTATAACAACAGGTCTGTGTTCGTTTTCACAAGGTGTGGATATGATTTCAACAGTGATTAAGATTTAGGCATACCACCTACTCATTTCCTAGTTTTGTGGAGTTTTTCCTCTATTTACTACTCTGGCTTGACTTGATGCAGCTTGGAAACTTGATAAAATTGTTATACAAAGCATGATGACTTCATCCTGCAATAATCTGAATAGCTTCATTAAATATAGGAATAGAGTTGGACAGGACAAAACTCCCTCTAATTAAAACCACTGCAAAACATATGTGCCACTTTTGAACTAAGTCACAATGCTCATAAGCAATTTATTTTCTGGATCATATTTATGATAGTTATCCTGAGTCGGAAGGGATCCACAAGGATACCTAAGAGCATTAAGGATAACAACAACTGAAGGACAAACATAGTAATAGCAGAACTAATTGAGCTGAGAGATTTCCAGAATACTAGTGAAACAGCATCTCTAAGTGTACCTGTAAAGAAACCTGAACTTAAGAAATACAAACCAAGTTATGTTTGTTGTGTCTAACAAAGTTTGCACAACCAAATATCACTAATTTGTGTCTCATCACATAATATGTGCCTTTTAAAAGTTGTGCATTTGGTATTCTTTTAGAAAAAACATATACTCTTAAGTAGCACAAATCAGTCATTTGGTCTGCTCCATCCTCAGCCTCTCTGACCTTTTATATTTCTCCCACAGCAATGAAACTCAATCACTTATCCCCACTTTCTACTTTTAAGTCTTTACAAAGACAAACAGTTGGCTGGATTCTGAATTTGTCATGTGACAACAGGGGCTTAAGATTACAGGATATAATAGAAAACATGCTCCCTGAAGGACTAGCATTAAACATGTTTTAGAAATCTAAAATTAGGTTCCAGAAATTGGTAAAGCTTGTTGGAAACGGATCTTGGCAGCCCTGTGTCTAGACAGTTGCATTTCACAAAGCAGACTATGCTGTTATGTGCAGTGATTAGCTGGAATAGCTTCTGGGTCTAGGAGGTCATGCACAGATCTTATTGAAGTTAAAATTATATTTAGCGGTGACTTGACTGTTCCAAAGCAAGACCAAAGCTTCTATGTTCACGCATCTGAGCTTGAGGGTTGATGTGTTTATTACTAAAGAAACAACACTCATTATTACCTTCTCCTGGGAGGAACTCAATAAGCACCTAATACTGAAGTTGACATCAGTTTTCATTGAGACTGATCGCAGAACTAAACATTATCATTCAACTCCTTTGCAATGCTGTGTTTAATTCCCAAGTCTTTCCCACTGGGGAATCTTTAATATGCTTAGCCTTACACTACATTTCTTGGAAAAAAAAAAAAATCATAGATCTTTTACTACAAACGGGAAAAAATGACTGCCTTGGAAAGGAAGACTTATGTAAGTAAACAAAGGGTAAAGATTGAGAACATGGCCTGAGTTTTTCCTGCATACGTTATTCATAACGTTGGTTGTTATCTGTACATTTATTTTATGAAATCCTGCTTTGAACAATTCTCTATTTATTAGGGTTCATTTCTGGGGCTGAAACAAGAGAACCTCTGAGATGACAAAATCACTCAGTTCAAAGCAATATCAGTTTTAAAGACACCTCATTAACTAGTTTGTCAAACACAAGATTAATGTTAGGAAAACGTAATACAAAGAATATCAGAAAAAATGTCACGAAAACATAAAAATAGTAGCAACCTAACGCGAGTATACTTGTAGCAGGATAAATACTAAGAGAATATGCACCTCTTCTGAAGTGCTTACTATCTGTGATTGGTTTCGCGTACAAAAGAGTATTTTGATAAAGCAAGCAAAAGAGGATTTCAGATTCTTTTATATTTTTGTAATTAACTGTCCCAACAAAATTGGACTCCTTTTATTTAGGACAGGCTTTTAAGAGCATACATGCACACACACACTCCATCCCAAATAAACAAATATCAAAAATCCTACCATTAGTGCTACAACAATTATCTACTACAGAAAAAGAAGTGCTTTAGGATAGTTAGTCCTCTGTATTAATCAACTAGATTTCCTGATTAACAGCACTATTAACAATGGTAATACTGCTTCTGAAGAGCTCAGCATGTTAATAACCACGGCCTTGTGTCTGAGAAAAGCTAGGGGATAAGACCTGAACCCATCCTTCCCTCTAGGGATTGATGTGAGCAAGCAAGAAAGTTTTTTCTCTGATGGCCATTCCTGCACAAACAGCTGGCTTGAAAAGCAGCAGTTAAGTGATACATACAGCTTGGATAAGAGTGAACTAAAGACTAAAAACACTTGTAAGATCATATTCCAGCACATAACAAACACATAAAGACTTAACACTTCCACATTTAGAGACTTTCCAATTACATGAAATAATTTTCTGTATTAACCTGTACTCCTTGCTCTAGGAGTACGTTTGTTTTCATGAAGTAGGTATGGACAGACTTCGCGTGGCAATTACCAGCAAATTGGCAGATTCCTGATACACAGTAAGAGTGACAGCTATCACATAAAGGCATCAAGTCTCTGCAGCACAAGTCCCATGATTTATGTCAACACATGACTACAGTCCACAGGGGCTAAATTTCCTCCTTCCTCTTTGTGCTTCTCTATCTTTCACCTATAATATTTCATATATGTCAGAGTATTCTTTGAGATTTACCTGGTAAGCCAGTGGAAGCAGTGCCTATACCAAGAAGCCAGTAAAAGTCCACAGAGACAAGCATGTACTTCTCTGGGAAAGGCTGTGGATCACTGGGGTGATTCACAACAAAGTAGTTTTCTATATCCCGAGCAACTTTAGAGCCCTGAAGCAGAAACTTTGTATTTTGACACAGAAATGCCTAAACCAGGTAAGATTTTTGCAATTAGTGGCTGTGCTGTCCCAGTATTTTATAATACTGTACATGGATGGACACATCAGCTGCCCACGAGCGTGAAGGAGTCAAATGTTTTTCATAGTTACCTGTAGTCAGTGTCCTTCACAAAAGAAAATATTTGGAGCAAGAGACACATTGCTTGTGATTGACAAGTTAAAACATACTAAATTCATTAGGCAAAGACTGTCCTATACTGGTTCCAAATTCAGTTAAGGCTTTAGATTATCTGGTAAATACATAGTGGCCATGGAAATTAAAAATGTCTAAGGACAATTGACCTTGTGATATCATCTCTGTCAGCTGCTTTGCATGCTTCCCTTTCCTGGTTTTCTACAGTTCATGAATTCTAAATAACATTTCCTACTTAAGAATCCTGTGCCCTTCAATATGCGGTAAAGAAACCCAAATAGACAAGGCTTTCTGTGAGCAAGTTTGAAAAAAGGAGGAAGCCTGTATGTACAACTTTCATATATGAACTATAATATATTCCACATTATGAATTATATTATATGGATATGGGCAGTTAAGGGCTGGATTCTTTGAGTTTGATTCAGCCACACTTCCAGCATGAAGCAGCTTTATAAATGGTACAACTCATCCAAATTTCTCCCCAGCAAAGAATCCCTAGCTGATGAAGATGCATAACTCTTTATGCCATTTCCCACATATCTTCCCCAACACTGCAGGTATAAAAAGAGATAGAAAAAAAGAGATGTAGAGAGAAATGTTATCTTGCCTAATACGCCTTCATTATTGAACTCTCTCTCCTCTGGCATTTCATTGCACACACAGTTATCCTTCTGTATACAGAGGTACTGTCCTTTACAATGTGTAATTATAACATGGCAGTTTAAAACCAAAAACTATAACATAATGCAACATATAATTTAGAATTTGGTATATTTTTATCACAATAAAGTATCAGTAAAGCTCTTAACTGATATATAATCTTTCAATTCAGACACACCTAGATGAAACTGGTTTCCTGCCCCGCTTCTCTACCTAGACAGCTGTGTTGTCTCCTGCTAGCGATTCTTTCTTAAACCACATACAACAAAATGGCTGTTAAGATATTATGAAACATATTCTAAATAATTAAAATTAAACATCTATCACAAAAGTTATCAAATGAAATATTTACATACACAATTCATGTTTTTGTTTTTAAATTGGGTTTATTCACTCTGGTCGCTAAAAGTCAGTACAGCAGCTGGGGCTCTTCTGCCTGCTTTATTACGATTTTGGGACACAACTCAGTCTCCCCTCCTTGAAGAAAACAGGTTGCACACAGACAATCCAGATTTCACAAAATGCAGAAAACATTCACTTTTCTGCAGTCCCGTTCTTTCTTTCTTTGCTTGCAGTTGCATACTTCCCACTCACAACTGAGCTTTTCATACTTCAACTGTTCATTAATTGTTGCTTTTGTGGAATGACTGAAAGATGGTTTGCAGAAGTAGAGTGTTAACAAGTAACACCGAAGCTTTGCAGAAATGCATAAATATGCCACAAATCAATCACTTATATAGCCACAGAAAAGCAGTACTTGTCTTGTAAATAATTTAATTTCTCATTTTTAAGTCACAGTGATTAATTCCTGTTGCTTCCACTGACTCAGCACTTATTCGTTGGACCAACCTTACCTGGTTTGTATAGCCTCAAACGATCCAACCCTTAACATTTTTATTTTTAGAAGTATTGCAATAGTTACATTTTTCACTGCCCTTCTTCAATTACATTGTAGTATTCAGCTATAGGAGTGCACTTCAAAAATGGCATGACTTGTACTCATGATAATATGTTAACATCTAATAGATCTGTAAATCATAGCTCCTACTACCCTGCAAAGATACTTCGCTAGTTAACTAGTCCATCTTTCTGAAGGAATCAGACCATAAAATTATTTTTAGCATTCACAGATGCTGATTTTATATGAGGATTAAAAGGATTATGAAAAAGCAGCTTTCATGTATTTTGCTTTATTGTAGATATTTATAATGGCTTTACAATGTAAAATACTTGGCATAGTACATTCTAACTAGAGACATAAAAGCACTTCTAACACATTAATGAGGTGTAGAAATTTTGTTGCACTTGTATTTTTCTACTTAACAGGTAATGAGAAGAAAAGTTGTCATGTAACAGATCAGTGACAGGACTTGGAATAAAACCTCGACATCTTCGTTTCACTACTTGCACTGTGTTAGCTGAGTAAACATAGAACAATGCCTCAGTATGTTTCCATTAAAAATAATGTTTCATTTTCAGAGGTCCAGCTAGAGCAAGGACAATGGCCTATTTTGGGGAGGGCAAAGGCCCAATCCACGTGGATAATGTGAAATGTACTGGAAATGAGAGATCCTTGGCAGACTGCATTAAGCAGGACATTGGAACACACAACTGCCGTCACAGTGAGGATGCAGGGGTCATCTGTGACCACCTAGGCAAGAAGGTCCCTGGGAACAGCAACAAAGGTGAAGTCCTGCTTTGCGGGGCAGACAAACAGGTTTGGGTGGGGAACCGTCATGGTAGGAAGAGATGGAAGCAAACAATCACACCTCACAGAAGAAATAGATACATGAAAAAGATTTATAGAAGTAAAAGCGGTGGGAAATTGTCTGCCTTGACTGTTTGACCTTACTGCTGTGCCAGCTCTGCAAAGGTATCATGAAGACTATTCAAATGATACAGGGTATTTGTCTACCCTAGTTCACAGGAGCTATGTTCGCACAAGGGACATGAAAATGCAAAAACAGTTACTCTCAACTTTTCGAGGTATAGTGTACCTTCAGCTGAGGTTTGAGACCTACATGGTCTGCCAAGTTCTGCCTACACTGCCATGAAGTAAGGAAGAACCCTACAGAAAGTCAGGAATAACTGCAGATGTACACTTGAAAAGCAGAGCACAACTGTGTAAATTGTTCCGCAATCACAGTAACAAAAAAAAAATAAAAAATCTTTCAACTAAAAAGAGTTGAGTATATTTTCCCAGAGCAAAATTTGATTGTTAAAAACTATCATGAAACACAGGATAACCTCAGCCTTCCTGTTTTTTAGTCAACTCTCATTGCAGAATGGATACTTTTTTGAGTTTAATGCTGTCTGCATTTCCATTTCTTGCTTAGATTCTCTTGCTTCTGTTTGTGGATTGAGGTTACTACATCGTCGACAAAAGCGAATAATTGGTGGAAAAAATTCTTTACGGTAAATATTTGGCAAAGAAATGTTATTTTCAATATGGAAAGATACTAAATCTCATTTTCAAAAAAAAAAAGTCTAACTTGTTTTGTGCTTTATTGGAAGTAAGTTTCTTCACCTTTAAAATATTTGGTACTGGCAACTGAGATAGCATGCTGCACTAGATGAACCTGGGAAGCTCTTGCACTCCAACACACCTTTTCAGGTTGGCAGCAGTCGGAAAATAGCTAAGCCCATTGGTCGCTTTTTCTTAGATGTTGCTTACAGATGCATCCTTCTCTCTCCCCTCTCACATTTCATATTTCACTGATCTATTCAATCAGTGGAAATTAATCCATCCAGTCTTGATAGGCCTGCGAATATGTATCCCAGATCTACTCTCCAAAGCAAATGATCACAGGCAGAATAAAGGTGCTTATCTATTACTTGTGTTCTCTACAGTTGCTTTAGACCTCTTGATTTATAAGCTTCCTTTTTCAGACAGCTCAGGATCAACAAAGCATATAGTAATGCAGACATGAAAGGGAGATGGAATAAGTTTTTCAAGAAATCCCTTTATTTCCCCCCCTCCAGTTGACAGGAAATCTCTGGTTTGTTGACTTGGATGGCATTTGGCAAGGAACTCATAGAGTTTATTTTTGGCACAATTAATGCTATCTGAGAAGGGAACATAAAAATAATTCACAGTGGGAGGAAGTGATCAGCATGCTGGGTGCCCAAACAATCCATAAAGTAATCCTGACCATTGTTAAATGGAATTCTGAATGCTGAAGGAATATAAAGGTATTCTCAACTGCTACACAATACATAACATTATTTGTTATGTCAGAGAAACTATATGGGATTTACATTCAAGGTAACTGACAAGCTACCTCACTCGTCCATTTCCGTAACCTGAAAGCAATGCCTATGCTCTCTGTAGGGGCGGCTGGCCATGGCAGGTTGCACTCCGACTGAAATCTTCTCATGGAGATGGAAGACTCTTGTGTGGTGCTACTCTCATTAGCAGTTGCTGGGTCCTCACTGCTGCACATTGCTTTAAAAGGTAGGTCTCCCTTTAAACAAGTAGGCTGGAGCAACTGCCTTATTCTATTATTTCACAGCACATTAAGTTTTGTGTCTGTTGCAGCCATCTAGGCAGGAACAGAATCTTGACCAAAACTTCTCCAAACAAATAAATAATTGCCTAAGATGCTATGCCCATATATTTTTCTGACAATGGTAATGTAGTAAACTATGCCAAATTGAGCTCCTTTCCATGTAATTTGCAACTTCCACTGTGTTGTAAATCATGTTTCATCTACTTGGTCCAATTTCTTCTGCAGTTCTCAATATCTAGCTTTTCTAAATGCTTTCCCCCATTTTTGCAGAAACATAGATCGTTACTGATGATTCTCCTACTCAGTTTTTATGGTATGCCCTTTTCAGTATTTTTGACATCAGGAATTCACTGCCATGAAGTTACTGTAGCATAAAAACACCAACTTGCAAAGTATGTTGGTGTAATACTTTAAGCTTTCAGTAGTCATTATGTCACTGTACTCCTGTACAACCTGTAGAAGGTTGCAGTACAGGCCAAAATAAAAATGCAGAAGAACTGCATTGCAGTTCTGAGGAAATTCACTAAGTTTTACCCAAGTAGGCTGCAAATGTTTAAACTTTGAACCTTTCCTTTTGCACACCAGTAAAGAAGCCAGACATTTTTACTCAAGTGAATAGGAATTGTTACTTTTGCTTAGTGCCAGATGCACATCTTTTTGTTTTCATGTTTCATGAAAATCATGAAGGACTTTTCTGAGTAATACTTCAAGCTGAAATGGTCGAACTCAATAAAACTACTGCCTGCTTTCACTGATGTCCCAGTTGTTGCTGTGAAACTATCAAAACGCTTCAGCTGCTATTATCAAAATATATATAAAATGCCTTTATATTCCCATTCATCAGCTCTACAGTAATTACTAAGGATGCAACTTAAACTCTTGATGAAGCTTTTAAGGCTTGAAAACATCAGTCCTTCCTGTTATTTTACCTCAGAGATCCTCTTCAAGTACAGGGGAAAGAGGGAGGTCACAAGAAGGCAGTGATGATTTCTCTGTGCAAATCATCATCTTAGTTACCCAACTCATGAGAACACTTTTACAAGTTTGATGAAACAAGTTAGTTACTGCTGTGCTTGTAAGCGTTCTTACAGTAAATACTCCCCACAGAATACATGACCTGCTCTTACAGTGGCTTGCTTATTTCACTGGGGCTCCAAGTCCTAACAATGAGCTGCCAATGGATGCTCGTTTCAGATACTTTCCTGAATGCCAACATAAAAGTTGAGAGTTATGGAAGAAGAGCAGCAAGGCTGGTTACAGTATGCTGTGATACTTTCCCGTTGGTGCAGCCACTCAAGGCTATGTAACAGATCTATCCTAGAACAGTTCTATCCTAGAACTGTTACATGTGGTCTCAAGGATCACATTGTTTTGCCTCCTTCCTTACTGAAAACTCTGCAACCTAAATCTAAGCACGCAACTCTGACAGCCTGTGGATGGACTACTGTTTACTGTAAAAGAGAGAAGGAATCTTTGGCTCTAAGCTGGCACTGGACAGAATTTCCTAATGCTCTCAGAGTGACTTTCCTTAGGGCCAGGATAGGTTTCCAAAAGCTATCTATAGATCAAATGCCTTCTTCACATATTTGCACAGACCAACACAAGAAAGTTCAGTATACCATTTCCTATATCCTGGAAATCAGAGTATTAAGTAAGAAAAGTGAGCTCAACTGTACTATGGATAAAAATTAAATACCTTTTTTGTGTGAGGGTAGAAAGTGCTTGCCAAAGCAGCATTACTGGTTCCTGTGATTTCATATCTACAATTTAAAGAGGAAGTTGTTTGAAGGTAACTAGTGATAGGATAAGAGGTAATGGCCTGTGTTGCGCCAGGAGAGGTTCAGGTTGGATATTCAGAAAACATTATTCTCAGAAAAAGTGGTAATGCACTAGAACGGGCTGCCCAGGGAAGTAGTACAGTCACTGTCCCTAGAGGTTTTCAAAAAATGTGGAGATGTGGCACTGAGGGACATGGTTTAGTGGGCATGGTAGTGATGGGTGAACATTGGACCAGGTGATCTTAGGGGTCTTTTCCAAACTTCAAGTTTCTATTTTTCCTCTTATAATCCACCCACATTACTAACAGGCTTTGTCCTGAGTGGTTCTGACAATTACAGGGAATTTGCAGGCCTATACGTAAAAAATAAACTCTAGATGATTAAAAATATGAGGCATGAAACAAAAATAAAATTATGACAACTATGATGCCATTTTCAGAAATATTAGGTTACTTTGAACTGTTCTAATAATTTTTAAGTGCTTCTTTAGCCATTCCCGAATGCCCAGACTTAAAGAGAACTCGGGACCCTGAATCACATTTGAACACCAGAAAACAAAGGAGAAAGGGAGTGAAATTCAGTTTTCTCAGACTTACCAGGAACAGTCAGAGGAGTTCACATGTGCCTCCGATGTCCGTACATAACTTGACTGGCAACAGGATGATGTCAGCGTGGAGGGTGACCTCCCGTCTGATAGTAAATAAGCCTGCAAGGAGGTGCCATGGTCAACATCACCAGGTTGCACTATACCTTAAAGTCCTGCCCAGCCCAACATCCCAATAGAGTGTTAATACCCTGAAAGCAATGTCATTCTCCACCCATGAAGCACTCCCTGACTCTTCCTCTGCCTCCACTCTTCAAATGCGATGTGTGTGATGGCTCTCTGAAATTTCACAGGTGACTTGTAGGTGAAGAATGCTGGACACTCCTGGGCTAGACTACTTCACCTGTTTTGGGTACTGATGCTCTAGTATGATAGTTAAACGTTTGGCAAATACCAGCTACTACAGAGGAAGAAATATAATCATATACAGATGAAAATATCACTTTAAAATAGTCTTGTGTGCATGGATGTGCACAGAAGTATGATAAATCTCTGCAAAGACTACTCATTAGGCCTCTCCCTAAAAGCCTTGTAGTTAGAAAAGTTTCACACATCTGCACAAGAAGCAGCAATTCTCATTCTGTTACATGTTCAAAAGCAGTGCTTTTAACTAGTGCAGGCTTTCCTCAATCTCTATTCTTCATTGTTCTGAAGTTAACATCTTCCATAACAAAGAAAAATAGCAGGACTTAAAGAGAGCACCTTTCCTTTTGTTAAAATCAAAAAATTAACTAAACAGAAGTACCAAGTTTTCTACTATTCTACCTGATATTTGGCTGACAGGAGAGCATTCGTCACCAGGCTTTGTCCTCCTCTGACATCTGCCAGGTTTTATTAAAAAAAAACACAAGCCCTTCCCACTTTCAAATATCATTAAATGTGATGGATATAATATATACTAAATCATGTACTTGATGTTGTGGATAAGGCCTATAAACTAAAATACAGAGGCATCCATTACATCAAAGAAGAGATTTATACCAGGTAGAATTACAGTTCCCTGTCTCAGAGCTGTACTTTTATTCAACCACTGGTAATACACACCTGCCAACTACTGTGATTTTATCTGTTTATATATATAAAAAAAAAAACCTGTATATTCTTATACACAATGATTAACTTGGAGAGGCAAATACTTATTTAATGTAAAAAAGCTTTCAACATCCAAAAACTATCTGCATAGTACTTGCATGTGATTTGCTGCATGGAGCCAAAACCTCATCTACAAATTATGAGACAGTATTTTCAGTGACCCTTGGAAATGGTTTTGGGAGATTATGTCAGGTAAAATATATTTAATACAAATGACCTTGCGCAATTGTATTCCAATATAATAACACTTAGACATTTACCAAAAATCAGTAGAATATTACTCAAGTATTCACAGGTAGTTTCTAGCAATACATTATGTAAATCCTATTTACAATAGTTTTCAGTGGCAGTTAAGGTCAACAGTTACAAACAATGACTGTAGCAAAAGTCATTGAATTATTTATTATTGCTACTTAGCAAAGGAAACTATAATTTTACTTATTTTATTGAGCTCAGTTGCTGTATCATTTAGTGCTGAAGTGGAACATCACAGCTATGAAATCTGAGCAGAAACATATCTGAATGAGATGACAGTAACAAACCCATAACTCTTCCACTTCCTATTTCAGTGTGGGGTTTGTACTTGAAATATTTTAAGTGAAAATAATATGAAGCCACTTTACTGCAATAGTAAGGAAAGCACTTTCTGTGCCAGCTTCCTTTTCTAATTTACTCTGAGGAAAATACATCTTACAGAGTTGGTTAATGCATCAGCTGAGGTTGTTTGTAATCTCACCCTGTGCACGAGGTGACACCAGAGAAGTACTTATAGCACTTACAGTCAGCTGCATAATCCATCCCAGTATTATTACACACTTGACATTCCAAGCCTTACTTATGTTCTACAAATAGAATTTGTAAAAGTGAAAGAGAACTGTTAGATGCTGTGCATTCTGGCCATTCAGCTATCTGTCTCTACACTGACCTCATCCACGCTGAAGAGGAGCATAGAGCTGTGCTCTCAGCTTTATTCCTCTGTTACAAAAGTTTCAGAGAGGACCAGTGCGTTGACTAACTTACACAACAGAATGAGGTAACAGGGTCTGTCAGTTCGTAGTACATTCACGCTGCCTTACATATCACAGTGGCATGCTCTCTGTCAAACAAGCAAGCACATTATGGGTCCTCCCATGGCAAAGATAGCCAAAGTGATCCATGCAGTGTCCTTGCTTCGGTAGTTTCTCTTCTGCTGTCTTTTCAGAAATCTTTTAAGCTCTTTCTAGGAAACACTGCCTGTAAGGTATATGTGGCCTCCATGTGATGAGACAACTGAGATCATTTCATACATATAGATGCTGAACTGCAGATGCAACTTAGTGCAGAACACTAGATCAGAATCAAATAATTTCCCTACTAATATTTTCTATAACTAGAGAAATAAGCATTAATAGTAAAAATTAGGGAGGAAATATCAGTATGTTTCTAACTTAGAAAACAATGGTTTTGCTAAAACATTACTGAAAATTATTCCACATGGGCACAGAAAACTTGCTTCACAAGACTATCTATATTTAAACAGTGAGCAAGTATATAGAATCTGTTCTGTATACACTGGTACAGCAATGTCCAAGGCATTTTATTGTAAAGATGCACATTACTCAAAAAAAAAAAAAAAACACCAAAAAAAACCCCAAAAACAAACAAAAAACCACTTTCACAGAAATAATACAAGAAAAAGAACTGTGCACTGTATGGTATTTTAACTTACTGAAAACGTATGTAGCCTCGCTGCTTTATTTAGAAAAGCCACAGAAATGGTAGAAAAAAAGTTAACCCAAGGTCACAGATCAGATCACGGCACTGCTGTAAAATAAAATAAAGTAATTTCAAGCCAGTGCCAGTACATTTACTGGCTCCCACATAATAGCTCAGGGTAAGGATAATAAAAGTTTAGACTGATAATAGCGTACTGTCTCAGCAAAGTACAGTAAGATTAGCCTTTCCTGATTGTGGTAACAGGCACCCAGGAGGGGATTCATTAGTTTCAGAGCAGAAATTCCTGGCAAGCAGCAGATGGCAAGGATTTTGACAGATTATCTATAGGAATGCAGAATTTAGGATTTTGCTAAGGTCACACTTCAGATGGCCAAATACAGATGGATACATATGACTCCAGAAACTAGTTAAGCTCTATCGACCTTCATGACTCTGAGAAAACTCCATCAGGGCAAACAAAAATGAAAACAATGTATCAGGTGCCAATCCTACTTCTACGGAATTTTGGCATGCATTTTATCAGGAAAAGAACTAGGAGGTCTTAGTAAGCTTTTAATACTGAAAAAGACAGACAAAACAATCCAGAAGTGAGAAAGCGAGATCTAATGCAAGAGAGTGAGAGACATTCATGCTTTCAAAGAAATATTCCATCCTAGAAATTTCAAGGGGCTAGAGTCAGAGTGACTTGAAAGCCAGGATTCATGCTTCTGCTTTTTCTAATGTCTTATTTATGCCCTGATTCCTTAATGGACATTCCTAACGAAAATTGAAGCAGAGACAAATTATAAAATGCTAGTGCTTTTGTGGTCAAAACAGGAAGATATTAGTAATGCAACCAATACAAATAAGAGTTGCTGTTCTTAAATATCTTTGAGATAAACATAATGAAACAAATCGTTTGAGCAATTTTTGCATGGAGGAAATAAGTAACGTGTTTGGTTGAATACACAATTTATTTTTCTCTCGTTCTCCCTCTGAGACTAAAGTCAACATTAACACTTTCTTAAACACTTCTGTAGGCATTAACAAGCCTGCATCACTCTTCACTTGCAGCTGCAACACAATTTTGATTTCTGGTCATGAAATACAGCATCTGAAAAGTGAGCATTTCACACATACTGTGGAGGATGACCTGGAAAGATTTTTGTGCTAGACAAGTCACTTAATTTCTCCTATATAACAGGCCACCTTCAGAAGAGTAAACATTTGTTCATAGCCTGCAACCATCTTACAAGCCTAGGAATGAGATTTGGCTCATATAAGATCTGAAGAGACCAGCAGAATGTGACAAAGAAAGCTCTGCAGGTAGCCATGGATGCTACCTGCAATTAGAAGAAGATTCAGAGGTTTATTTTTCAGAAGCACTCTGTACTGTTCCTGCTTTCCCTGCTATCCCCAAGAAAGTTTTAGTATGCTGTAGAGATCTGCACATTGCTGGAAGATATTGAAAAAAAAGTGTAGGTTAGAAGGTGACTGAACATTGTATTTTCTGCACACATATTGCAAATTTCCTGTTGAAGGTCATAAGGGAAAGAGAAAAGTCAAAGCAAAAGTACTTGGGCTAGCTTAGTCAGATTTTAAAATAAACACACCCAACACTATTCCCTTGTTTGCATTTTCCTGAGTAGGGCTGTATGTGTCCTGTAACTCAAAATCTCCAAAGGAATGCATAGAAAATTGTTATTTCAGCCACAGCAATAATCTCTAAGGTATTTACCATTTAATCTAAAACACTGAAGAGATCAGGGTCCTATAGACACGTAACAGATCTCAGACTTACAGGCCTTGTGTCGCTTTGAGAATAGGTGTTTACAATTCACTTACACTTCATTTTCCTTAGTATAGAGTTAGTTAAAAGAAGTTTTTATCATCTACCTATGTTTCTAGAATTAAAAAAGCATTTTTCCTCCTTCAAGGTTTTTCACAACCAACCTAGAAATCAAGCCTGAATACTGTTTTCATTTCAGTAATTACTAAGGGCATCACAGTGATGCCAGTGCTCAAGATTTCCTTATAATTACTGGCAGCTTGGATTACCCTTACTACGTATACTTATAATGCATGCCTTATTTGCACCTTTGATGCAAATGCCAGTCATAGCAGATGGCCATAAGAAAATTTGCCTATGCAAGTATACAAAAAGGAACATAATCTAATCTGAATCACCAGAAAAAGTTATGATACTCTTTAGGAAACACTTGAACTTCAGTATTGTACCTGAGAAGACAGGTTTACTCTTAAAACCACCTGTTGGTAACGTTCTATGCAAGCAATACAGACACTGATCAAATCTGTCCGTGTGCTTAGAATCTCACTTTGCATGAGCAAGCCCTCTTTGTTTCAATCTCCATCTCAGGTATGGCAATAACACTAGGAACTATGTCATGCGAGTTGGAGATTATCATACGCTGGTACCAGAAGAGTACGAGGAAGAAATCGGAGTCCAAGAGATTGTGATGCACAAAGAGTACAGGCCTGACAGCAGCGACTATGACATTGCACTAGTGAGGCTACAGGGGCCGGAGGAGCAGTGTGCCAGATTCAGCACTCATGTCTTACCTGCCTGCCTGCCCTTAAGGAGAGAGAGACCACAGAAAACTGCTCCCAACTGTTATATCACTGGATGGGGTGACACAGGTAAAAATGATTTTAATGATTTCCACCCACTGACCTAACTACCTGCTTACTGAAAGAATAAAATTGAATACTTAAAATAAGGCAATAGTAAAAATGGAACAGTTTTACTCTCTTCATATATGGAAATGTTTTCTTTCCTGATCCTTGAACAGGAACACTTTGTTTTCTGAGTTCAAGTTTGTGCTTGACAAGTGGCGATAAACCATGTCGCTCTAAATCACAAAAGCAGTCGGTATAATGGCCTCATTAGGGTCAACAAGCACAAATGGAAAGCTTATTTGTTGCCAGGCTCCCCCTGGATAACAGATCATCACCCCCTGCCTTGAAACATAACTAACAGCTCCAATATATTTAGGGATTCAAGGTGAGTACAAGGAATATTTTAGACTATTTAAATTACTCTGCTTTGATAGAAATGTGGATAGAAAATATATACATAATAGTATTTCAGATAACATTTTCAGTCTTGTTACCACCACCATTTCCAACCAGCAGTTGTATTTTCATGAGAAAACATCTTGCCAGCTCTTGAGAGCCACGATGCAATCTGCAATCCAGGCTTCTGGAATAAACTAGTAGTGGCCTAAAAGGTGACTAGCAAGATTATTGTTCTTCAAAGGTCTTTGTCCTTAAAATATTTTACAAACTAATAACCATGTTTTACTTTTGTGTTTTTGTGGGGTTGAATACAGTGCAAGGCAGCAGCCACCCGTGACCCTCTGTTCCTGTAACACATTCAAACTGGCAAGTAGGCGATGCCAAGCATCAGTTCTTCCTCTAGACATGCATTAATCTGTGTGCACAGATGTCTAGGTCACCGTACAAATAAGGGGATAGTCTTGTAGGTCTGTTGTTTGTTTTGCTAACAACAATTGCTAATTCATTGTCTAGTTCTTGCCTTAGCATTTTACACAATTCACTGAAAGTTCTGCAATATCATTTACTTAGGGCATCTATTTAAGGAAACACTAGATACTGCAATGACTGCCTCTAGTTACAGTAAAAAATTACATCATTGCAGTACTTCATTTGAAATTTTACTCTTTCTGTATGAGCCGTATTTATTTCACAAGTATCAAGAATTTAACTAAAAAAAAAAAATCCACTGGCATTAGTGTCCCATGTTTCCAAATGAGATAAAGGTGAAAGTTAGAGGGAAAAAAAGGCATTTTACTAACCAAAGCACTGCTTATACAATGCAGGATTTGCTACTGAGAAAGGAAACTCAAGATTCCTTTTGGCCAGGAGTTTCAGCAGTACTCTGATATACCGAAGTATCAAGATAGCAAGTGATTCAAATGATACTGCTCATCTTTTACCAGCGCTCAGACTCTGTAACAGTAGCTCCTCAGTGGAGGGGATGAGGAAGCATGTGTAGGCTTTGGTCACAGGGGCTGCCTGGATGCTCTGCTTGGAAACTAACAGATGGTACAGCACCACTGAACTTGGTTTGAACTGATGACTTAAGTATTTCTAAAGCTTCAAACTCCACTGCTCAAACCTCAAAAACTAGCTTCCTCATTGAAGTATTATTACATATATTCTTCTAAAAATCACAGAAAGTGTGCTTAAAACAAATGCCAGCCTTGGAAAGATCCAGTGAGCTCTACATGAGGTATAACGCTACATCTGAAACATTTTGCTTTAAAAAAAAAGTGTCTACTTTCCGTATGTATATGTATTTAGTATTTTAGTGTTACACTTAATGCACAGTTTTTTCATTATTTAGTGTTCTTTTCAATTTAATGACAAAACAGTGAGAAGATTCACAGTATGAATTAAATGCTATTTATGAGTCCAAGACAAAGCATGACAATTAGATAATTTTGGTCTTTTCAGGAAGGGCTTATTCAAGAACATTACGACAAGCTGCCATCCCCTTACTTCCCAAGAGGGTATGTGAAGAACGTTATAAAAGAAGATTCACAGGAAGAATGCTCTGTGCTGGCAACATCCAGGAACAGAAACGGGTCGACAGCTGTCAAGGGGACAGTGGAGGACCACTGATGTGTGAACGTCCAGGGGAAAGCTGGGTTGTGTACGGTGTGACCTCCTGGGGCTATGGCTGTGGAGTGAAAGATTCCCCAGGTGTCTACACAAAAGTTTCCTCTTTTGTACCCTGGATAAAAAATGTGACCAAACTATGAATGTCCTTAATCAAAACCAAACAACATCAACAAAGCAGGACAGCTTGAACAGCACAGATAGTGCACAGCTGGGCTGCACAGCGGGTAGAAACAGGCAC
The DNA here is from genome assembly GCA_013396635.1 of Penelope pileata. NCBI lineage: Eukaryota > Metazoa > Chordata > Aves > Galliformes > Cracidae > Penelope > Penelope pileata. The sequence goes on along the minus strand of WBMW01000421.1, from coordinate 1,460,635 downwards.
ATTTTTCCAATTCGTGTGGGTTTTTTTTGTGTGAAATCCAAGCTGTATACACACAACCTTTCCAGTTATGGATTACTGTGCAAACAAAATCCTTCTGTGCTGAGGAAGTTTATCTTGCATGAACAAGTTACTATGTACCTAAGGTAAGCAGAAAAGTGACCTCCAGCTTAGAGTAACATTGGAGCAGGAAAGCTACAGTGTTCCCTAGCAGATTCACTATTCACAGGAAGCTCCAAGCTATTTATGCTCCAAGGTTTTATATAATTAATTACAGATCTCAAAATCCATTTTTCATTCTAGTTTAATCAGTTTTTGACTTTTCCTATTATTCCTGTGATCTTATACTCAGCCTTCTATTGTTGACTGTTGCTTCATTAGCAGGTAGGACCATGAACACGGTGATTCTTGGTACATAATTCTATGTATTAAATGCTAGAAAGAAAACAATTGTCAATAATCAGGCTCCCAGGTAGTCTGATAAACATTCTTACAGCTTAGTTCATAAAGCACATTCCCAAACAAAGCAGGTAGTATGTTGGAAGGTAATCAGTTTCCCTGCAAACACCCTACACAGCTGCATGAGCTAGATCAAATGCTGAAGCATTAAGCCAATGCCTGTCTGAAAAAGTTTAAGGTCTTAAACTATTACCTTCTAAACACTTAGACAACACTATCATGTTCAGGTGAAACACTGGTTCAGATCAGTCTCAGACAAAATTTGAATTACTTGCAACCAGTAACTGCAAAAGCCTCGTTTTATCTTTTAGCCAGCAACTGCTCAAGTTTGCCGCAGTAATTTATGACACTAAATGAAGTTATGACAGAGTCCATAGGGGCCTTATGCCCTTTTATGTTCAATACATTTAGCAGTATCTATGAACAATAGTTTTCAGTGACTTATGAAGTAGTAACATACCTTGATTCCCTTTGTTAAATCCTTTTACAAATACTCTTCCCAATGCTTAAAACCTTAAAGGTGTATTTTAAAAATACACCAATAAAAAGTGATTCCACATCAAGACAAATAGAAAACAACTTAGTACCTTTTTAGAAAGGGTGATTCCACTCAACTTAGAGTCACAGAATCATTTAGATTGAAAAAGAACTTTGAGATCAAGTCCAACCGCTAAGGTGACCTACCGAGTCCCATGATTAAACCATGGCCCCCAGTACCACACCCGCAGGGATGGGGGCTCCCTTACTTCCACAGGCAGCCTGTCCCGCTGCTTGACTACCCTCATGGTGAAGAGATTCTTCTTGACATCCAAGCTAGTATTATCACACAGAACACAGGAAGTAATTACTATTTCAATGCAACCCTGATGGGTATCAATCTTTAAAACAGCTGAGACTCAATACAGTCAACAGTGAAACAAGAAAGTTCATTGCTTTGTCTGTGCACTCTCCTTAAGGCCAGCTGGACTGTCTGCAAATGTACTCCATATAGCACATTTTTAACAACCACATTTCTTAAAAAGATGAAACAAAAGCTCTGTGGGCTATGCAACACCCCAGTGAGACAAGTGTGGCAGCTGTGTGTCAACACATAGTGATTGTACAAACTGTGACTACCAGTTACTGCTTTCCTGTGTTTCCTTTTCCCACTCAAGCTATGACAGTATTCTACGGCCTTTTGTGAACAAAGTGGGTTGCTTGTATTTATGTTGTAAGTGGGCATTCATTCGTTTCTGTATGCTTTTATGCATCTCCGGTGTTTTTAACAAATATCCAAGACAACTCAATTCGCAAGAAAAAGTAGCGGTAATATCGCAAGTGATTGTATACTTGGCCCTTAATTCCTCTCCAACCTCAAACTTAGTTTTTAAGGGCCATGACTAGCTCAAATATCTTGCTGGAACTGGTGCTAAACTAGTACACATGAGGTGCTTTTATGTATCTTAGTGTTCTGTAATTCCGCACTAGTGCAATAGTGTGAAATATATCATTTAAAAACATCATAAAATTCTAGTACTGTGATCACATACTGTTAGGCCCATACAAAACACGCTGCTCGTAAACTTTAAAACCATTTACAGTTTTACTTTTCTGTAGCCCTTTTAATTACAGAGGAAGTAAGCCTGTCACAAGGTATCTACTCATTCTATCAAAGCTTTGCTATGTAAGACCCATTATTTTGAGACTCGTGAAGTAGACTACGTAGTGCAACACGTGTGATGTACAGTGGAAATCATTTTCTTTCACAAGTTGCACCACAAATTACAACACTTAAAAAAAATCAAGTCAGCAGACTAAATGTAGTAATGTTTAGATTTAGTATAGTAGATCATTGGTTCTGCTCTCTTAAGAGTTTGAAATGTTGCACTACAGTTTCCATGCAGCCAGCATGCCTTTTCTAGATGCTAAAAGAAAATGAAATTGTCTTTATGTTATACCATTCTAATTTTTGTTCAGTGAGCCTGATGATGTAAGTGTAAACAATAAAAACTGCCACACTGACTAGAACTTCTGTACATGATGTACAAGCAAGTGCTGCAGGAACATCAGCTGGGTAAACCTCGTATCAGTTTTCTTAAGTGAAGAAGGCTGCTCTTGAAAATATTTTCTTCAAAGCATATAACCTTTGGGATGTTTCCTTAGGGACAAAATTTGGTTCTGTATCATGGTACTCCCAGTGCTTTGTGTGCTTTAACTTAGACCATTTAGGCTGGCATGAACAAGTCTACCCTACACTCTTAAAACTATTTTTTGTGACTCTTGCTGCACACCCCTTTGTTCAAACTCTATTAATACATGTGTGGATGTATAAGAAGCTTGTTAGAACAAGAATTTAATGCTTTCACATTCTAGAATATTGTTCCACAAATGAACAAGTGAAATTGCTTCAGACAAATTCTTCATGATCCCAGGCAAAATACTATAGGTCTTCATAAACATAGCTATATATAACACATAGCTATATATAACACATAGCTATATATAACACATAGCTATATATAACACATAGCTATATATAACACATAGCTATATATAACACATAGCTATATATAACACATAGCTATATATAACACATAGCTATATATAACACATAGCTATATATAACACATAGGTATTCATAAACAAAGATTTCACAAAAGTTTTCAACTCACGCAACTGAAGACAGCAATCACCCACCAAAGTGATGCTCCTCCAAGGAGTAGCCGGTCTCTGAGATGCACTCCTCTCATGGCTGGCCATTAAATGAGCCCAGGGCAACCCCACCCTGGGTCTTGCCCTTCCCCAGTCACCAGGGGAACACAGGTGCAAACAATGTGCCTGTGCTCCTCAGGCCAACACAGCCCTTCATCAGATGCTCAGTCACAGGTTTGGGCCATGACAACATATTCTCCACAAATATTTACAGTCAAAAACATTTTCATGCTGCTACGATTTCAGCTTTGCAATTACAGAATTTACTATATTTAGAAGGCTAAAATAAGTTTAGGCTCAAGTAGCAGGTAAGGAGGTATCAGAACAAAAAAACACTACATAGAAAACAAACTTAGTGGTATCAGGAATGAAGCTCAGGCTCCAAGCAGCTGGGTAACACCAGGTGCAGTTAACTGAGGTAATAAGACACCAGACCTACCTCATCAACATCATGTGCCTGCTCCCACACAGTAGTTCCTATTCCATCTATTTTCCATAGAAAACAGAAAATGTCCTTGTAATTTCTCACAAATGCAATATGATGCAAGGACAAAAAGAAGTTCAAAAAAGTTTATATTTACCTTTATATATGTGCAAAAGAAAAAGACTGAGATGGGTAAAAGTTGGAGAGGTGTGAGAGCCCAGATTTAACTGCAGATTGGAACAGAGTGCAGCAAAGCAAGCAGCATCTATACAGGATGTAAGATGCAAGATGAATGGATGAGAAAGGTAGGAATACAGTTATTTGGAATTAAGTTTCAAGAGAACTCCTGAAAAACAAACCATCCTAAGCCACATAAAAATGAAAATGTACAACTAAGCAAAGCAGATGTAGCTACCCTCTGCACACCAGACTGGATGCTCACAGAAAGCTTCCGTCATCAGAAAGGCTACATAACCTAAAAGCACTCACAAGAGACTCACCATGAACACCATAGTTCATGATCTTGTGTTTGATCATAGCCCTAAAAAAACAAATTGTCCTCCCTTCACTGAAACCCACTGCACAAATTCTAAACATACAGTGAAGGAGCTCCAAACTGAATGTTCACAAACCCAACATAGAAGCCAGGAGAAGCCACCGGGCTGATTATCACAGAATGGCTTGAGTTGGAAGGAACCTTAAAAGCTAACCAGCTCCAACCCCTACCATAGGCAGGGCTCCCACCCACCAGATCAGGCTGCCCAGGGCCCCATCCAACCTGGCCTTACATACCTCCAGGTGTTTCTGGGCAGCTGTGCCAGTAACATTGCAATTTGGTTTAGAAAATGAACTCCAGAGCTACATGGCCCTCCTGTAAATTACAAGCAATAATGCAAAAGGATCCTCAGCCACAAAAGGCAGAGAGAATGGACAGTCTGTTTTCAAAGGGTATCTTGTTAAAAAATAACATTATTTAGTGAAATTAAGGAAATATTGATTTGAAAAGCAGCAATTGTCTGGTTAAGAGCAAAGATTAAAATGCAAGGGGTTTGGGATGACAGGCCAGACCACATCAGTGCACTACACCGTGGCTAAAAGCTGCCCCCAGGTGGCCTGAATTTCCCAGCAGCTGCAAACATGAAAAACTGCTGCTCTGCAGACATATTTTTTATTTGTACTCTAGATTAGTAATTTTTAATCCATTCCAGATCCTTGGAGAAACTGATCCCCAACCCTACTCCTGCTTCCTCCAATTTGTCTAAATTTGGTTTTCTTCATGGAATCAAAGCCAGTCACAGAAAACTGACATCAAAAGCCAATAGCTTTGCCTAAAGGATGCATGCCAGACCAGCCATCCCAACTGCACCCAGGGTTTGCTACATTTTGTCGCCCTCCCGTTATCCCTGAGACAGCAACAGTTCTCAGCTGGCCACCTACAGTTATACAGGCAGGTAACTTCTCTTTTAGATATTTTCCCCCCTTAGAAGTCTTTTTTCCTTGGAGAAAAGGAAATTCACAGTACATGCTCATGATTGTTAGCTACCAGGCAAATTCAGAATCCTACACAGGAAACATATGATGGGGCTGTACGCAGAGCTGTCTTTCTGAAAGAGTAATCACACACTACCAACTAACTTCACAGGTGCAGTATCACTTATTATAGCTCCATGGAGAACATGCATTCAGTCATAGTTTGTCATCAACTGCAACACCAAAAAAAAAAAAAAAAAAAACTTTCTTCCAACAGCTCCCTAATCTCCCTGCCAGTACTGTCTGTTCTAAGCCTCACTAGCAATCACCAGAAGCAATTTTCTGACATCTAATTCTTGTTGTAATTTAAGTCTGCAACTCCCCTTATAAATACTTCATGCAGGATTTTCTATTTTCTTAGTCCCGCAGTCATCAACTACACAACAGTCCTCGCAGTCCTACCTTATTCTTAGTTCTAGCTTCAGATTTTTATTTTCAATTTCCCAGTCCTTCAGGAGCCATCTACCTCAGCTTTTCAGTTTGCAATGAATTTCCTGATTAACAAAGATGCTCCACATGAAATTGTGACAAGCAAGAGCTGGTATTGCCTAAGTTTGCTTATACATTTCAGAAGGAAAATATGTATCTTGTCCCATTCTTCAATGATTCTTAAACATGCATTAAGTAAAATACCCCTCAAGAACTGAAACTGAGAAAGCAGCTGTGTTCAAAAACCCCTGTAGCAGCAACTGCTGTCTGAAATCTGCCTTCTGGAAAGGCAGGTGATCAGACAGCATCAGTAACAGTTACTGCTCTAGCCTGACACTATACTGAGCAGAGATACCAAAAGGTGTATGCACAGGGCAAGCACATTTGGCCCCCCGGAATAATTCCGAAGTCCGTATGCAGGTCCAGTCTTGGTTATCAGCATACTTGTAAGGAAGAAGCGACACTTGCAGTGTAAATCCAAGTCTCTTTATTGACTCATGAATACATCTAAATGGCTTACATTAGCATATATTGAAGTTAGAACCGTAGATGTTCACATTCACTTTTGAGACTTCACAAACTTACCTTTGTCTTCTCCAGTACACATATGACACTTGCAACAACCTTTTAAGGCACTTCAGCAGCAGCAGATCCATCACTGAAGGCGCACGTCCTCACATTTAAGATATTGCAGTCACATGACAAGAGCACAGCAGTCACTAAACCTACTGAGATTGTTCTAGCTTAAAAGTTGGTGAAAGCTCCAAGACAGGAGCAGCTACAGATTCTGGAAGGCAGCACAATATAAGCCAACCATCCTAACTACATTCTTTTTATTAGTGTAGACAGAGTCAAAGCTACCTTGAAGCACAGTATGCTGCATCCCAGGCCCTCTGTGCTCTTTGTAAAGATGAGAGACTGCACAGCATCTAGGCTGCAGGTCTGAACTTAATTAGAAAAGCTCATTCAAGTCTAAAGTGAAATTAAGGACTAACCTAAGAGCAGTCCTTGTTTCTCTGTTTGGAAACCAGAAGTACGATTGCTCGCAAAGAGCAGTTATGCCACAAGATCACACATCCACCCTTAATGAAAGTAAAGATAAGAAATTCTAGTCACAGATACTTCAAAAATTTACAGGTTGCATTTAGCCCCATCTTCTTCTGTCCTCCCAACTCAAGAACGATTTTCCCCTGTAAAGAGAAATTTTTTGCAGTTTAATATTGCTACACATAGGAGGCAGCAGATGCTACCAAACAGCACAACTCCTTCCTCAGGGCTGCAGGCTGCTCTGAAACCAAGCTCCTGAAAGCCACCTCCCCTGCTCCAGCAGCTCCAGACCACTCCTTGTACTCCAGTAATTCAGCAAGGCACTTACTGGCAGACACACTCCTTGCACAGACAGCTCCTGGAGGTCTGGGCAGCGAGATGCCTCCAGCTTAGCAGGCAGCAGTACTGGCAGTGCCTGTTTTTACCACAACCCAGTACTCTCGAGTACAGCTAGTACAGCTACACACTAGCCCAATTCTTCAAGTAACACAGACTTTTGTTCTTGGTTACGTTTGTCAGAAAAAAATTGGTTACACACCAACAAGTGTATCTTAAATAAATGAAAATCAAGCCTATACCTTGATTTCAATGCTGATCAGCCAAGCCTCAGCAGTCCAGTCGCTAAGCAGAACCAGCGAATTGGCATTATTCCCCTCAAAGCCTCTAAGAGCTCTCACTGTGTGACACGTACCGGGCACGTGGCTTCCAGGGAGAGAACTGCCGCTGCGCCTCCGCACGGCCGGCCGCTGCGCTCTGAAGGGGAAACCTGAAGAACAAAGGAATTAAACTTGTTTAAAGACGGAGCTTCGACAACTTACCATGATTAAAACAAACAAAAAGCATCACAAAAGACCACCGCACGCACCCTTCTGCCGGCTCGGCTTGTCACTTGCCACAGTCAACGACTACTACCGACGGGACGGTAGCAGTTTTGCCAATTAGCAAGGCGCTGCTCTTCCATGCCTAGGAAGGGGGACAGCCACAGGCGGCAGCCCCCATGGAGTCATGGAGCGACCCTCCCCCACCGCGCCACGTGGCGGCCGCCATCTTCCCGACGGGCGGCCGCCCCCTCCCCACCTCCCTATCGCCCCCAGCCCCGCCGCCGCTCTGCCCCCCCGTTGTCCGCTCACCTGCAGCTCGCTCCACTCCCCTGTCCCGCCGCCTCCGCTGGGGCCCGTCCGCTCCTAGGGGGGAAAGAGGCGGCCGCAGAGCCCAACGGCTGCACCAGCGCACAGCCACCAACCACCTCAGCCCGCTCCGCGCGCACCCACTTAACGGCCGCCGCCGCGCGCGCCCACTTAACGGCCACCCCGCGCGCGCTCACCAACCGCTCGCCAGCAGCCGCGGCCCCACGCGCCCGCCAACGGCCGTCTGCGGAAGCCTCGCGCCACCACGCGGCAGGAGCGGGGCGTGGCGGAGCGCATGCCCCTCCCAGGGGCGGGGCGGAGCCGCCCCTCTCCTCGTCAGCTGGGGGCGGTGGTTGGTGCGGTGCCGCAGTGCAGGTCCTGGAAGCTGCGGTGGGAGCGCAGGGTGGGCGTTGACACAAAAATGACTGAAACCTTTTATTTATTTATTAATTTGCTTCCAGCAGCCCTGTCCCTGCTGCTCTCACCTCGCGCCTCTGTGCACAGCAGTTTTATTTCGCTTTGTCATGTGCAGAAAAGAATTGGCTCCCGCCTTTTGGCAGCATTTTCCTTCCAGCTGTATGGTTGAAATAGACATACTGTGCTTATAATAAACAGCTGTGTAAAAAAAAGTTTGTCATGGAGACAAGCTTTCTCAGGTAATTGGTCTGGTTCTGTTTGCCGTGATCATTAATGATCTGGGAGCACAGCACACAGCACATTAAATAAATCCGACATGCTATTAGATTGCAGCCTGTTGTGAAAACAGACATAGCACTGACAGCTCCAGAAAGATAAGAAATACTGACAGGAAACTGAAAGAGATTTGTCCAGACAAGAGAAAAGGTGTTAGCATCTAAAGAAATAACCTGTTAGTTTTCACAGAAGAGCGTATACAAATGTATGTTCCAGTTGCATAGAAAACCTTGTCACTGGAAACGGCCAAAAGACAGAAAGCAGAAGGCAGACATTAGGTCAAACGCCTTACTTCTAAAACCACAGGAGAATACATAATGCTGTGAACAAAAACTTCGAGAATATGAATAAGGGGAAACGTTAGGAGGACTTTATGGCAGGAACGTGATAGATAAGAAATGTGCACACATCTCTAAGAAAGCCAGGTGCTGGTTAGTGATTTATTTTCCTGTTTGTTAAGTGCTCGATCGTATGTACACTCACACTAGGCTACTCCAGACCTGGCTACGCTCTCACCCGGACATGAACCTCCATGGACACAGGCACTGAGAGAGCGTTTTATCCGATGTAGCACCATGCCTCGCTGACTGACCAAGACTCAAGGAATGCATTGTCTCAAACCAACACGAGTCAATCAGCAAAATTTGTGGGTAGCTTTACATTCAAAAGCATTCCTTTGGGCAGAGCCAGAAGTTGTTTGCTTTTGAATGGGAAGGCCCAAGAATGTGTTCTGGCTGAAGACTTGGCCAGGGAGCACATCCAGGCTTAATCCAGGTTTCTGGCATAAGGTATTTGCATGCAGGCAGCAGGACGGATGGTGGCTTCACCCCAAACCAAAGTATGTGCAAGTGGGCCTCTCATTGCACTTTGTCTTTTTGTTTCATTTTAAATAAATACAAGCTCCTTATTATCTCAGAAATAATCACTGCATGGTGGGAGATCAGAGTTCCAAGAAATAAAATCTGAAGCGATTCCGGAAAAACTCGGAGAAANCAAAGCATTCGTTAATAGCCCACTGTCCCCCATACACTGTCTCCATACACATCTAACTCAGCACATATACATTATGCAGGTATCTAAACCAAGTCCAAAGCCCTGTTTCAGAAGAACCTGAGTTAAGCTAGTTTGCTTTCTGTTTCTGCAGGGGGACAAGAAATAGCCATCAGACAGAAAGCAATGTAGCAATTTTTGCAAAGCCCCTTCAGCAAAGCAGTACTCTCCAGCCTCATTTTTGGCAACAGGATCAAGTAGCTCAATTGTATTTTATTTTTCAGATTTGGAAACATTTTGAGATATAATGCACTACTTCTCCACTATTTTCAACTTTTGTAAAGAGGCATTTTTTAAACATATCAAGAGATATCAAAAACATTCAAGAACCACTGTACAGAACAATCTCATTGCCAGAATTTAATGTTCAAAGAGGAGAAAGAGGAGTTATGAAAAGTGAATTTATTCTAATAAAGGGAGTGTCTACTGGGGCACTTCACCCATAGGGTCTCTCAGATGCTTAAGGTACACAGACCCCTTTGTATCCCTGAACCTCAAGGCTATAGTTACCTCCCCCTTAACACACTGGCTAAGGTGCTCGAGGTTTCATTCTTCTCAGTCCCCCTACCACGCGCTCACCCCTCCAGTACATATCCCCCTTTGTTTTCTTTAGCTATACATCCCTTGCAATCTGGATTCAGAGTCTGTGGTTTTAGCCAATTTTTATCTTGTCAGGGTCCCCTTCCTCTTTATCTTTCAAGCAAGCAAGACTTATGAGCGGGTGCTAAGCTAGCCTCTCCTGCCTTATGTCACAAATTTGTTTGTTGAACCACTCCTTTTCAGCCTTTGTTCATTAGCTTTATCTTGTTTTGCAGGGACCCCCTATTGTTCTAAATTTCCGTTTCTTTTACTTTGCAAGGACATCTTATTACGCTTTTCCTTTCAGCATCCTGAGGAGAGGCCTTGCGGCCAGCCTGGGGATTTTGGAGGGCTCCCCACTGCTGCAGCCCTCCTGTGGAGGCCAAATGAACCAGCCAGCATCACCCTGAGGGCAGCCTGGTGTTGCCATCTGAAGACAACGTGGCATCGGTGGTGGTGGGTTGCCAGCAGACAGCCTGCCAGATAAACTGCCCAGCACTTGCCACGAACCACATTTTCTGGGTCAGTGACCCACACAGAGGCCCAGGGAGGAGCTTGCTGCAGGGCAGGGCAGTTCTTTGCATCCTTGCTCCCTCCCCATCTGTCCCACACTCTCCGCTCTCTGGCAGGCCCGCTGGGAGGGAGCTGTGCTCGGCATGCCTGCCCGCAACCTTCTCCCTGTGCACGTAGAAAGGAGCAGGGTGGCAGGGGGATGTTGTGCAGGCAAGAGCAGGATATTAAGTTTTTCATTTGTTTGCTCTTGATTTTGCTCAATTTTGTACCTTTTCCCTTTCCATTAGAGGGTCCATTGAGCTCCCCCTGCTGCAGTGCCCTCAGCCAGCACCCACTGCCACCTTGTCCATGCTCTTCCACATCTTCTGTGATCCAGACCCAGAGCACTTCAGGGGGATATTCACGACCATGGTGACCCTCCTCCAAATGGCCTTGGGGAAGTTAATCCAGATCTACCTGCACAATACCAAGGCTGGTCTGACCCAGGGGCACTCATGGGTTTACATGGTGGGGGGGCTGTAGAGTGGGGGCACCCACAGGTCCCTCCCCACTTGCATGTCCACACATCCATACAGACAAGGAGCAGTTGAAGTTGGAAGACGAGAAGGAGTTGGACGGCGACACTGAGGACAATGGTGAGGATACCAACATACACGCCAGGCAGGAGCTCATCCCCAAGGCACTAAGGACGGCTCTGGAGGCACAGCCAGGAGCAGACTGTCCTGCAGCTGCTGCACAGCCGCTGCAGCACCACACTGCCGCTGCGGGGCCTCAGCACGCTCTGCAGCATGGAGGAGACAGTGAGTGGGCAGCATGGGGATGCGTGACTTCGGGGCCAAGTGACACCATGGCTGGGTGACAGCACTCAGTGCAGGGAACCTGTGGTGGCAGCTCAAATCTTCTCCTTCCTCCCACCATCTGCAGACACTGTGGAGCCACAGAAGTTCCCCCAGCACCGCCATCCCCTTGGTGCCACCAACACTACAGTCCCACCATCCTGTTTCCTCACAGCTGCAGATTGTCTCACCCGTAGCACTGGTGCCGGGGCTGCTGCAGCAGGTGCAGGACATGGCAGTGGTGGAGCAGGCGCTGACTGTGCTGCACCAGCTGATCCTGGCTACAGGCTGCCGAGGAGCCACCACTGCCACCACACTGGTGCGGAAGTTGCAGCCACTGCTCAGTCAGATCAGAGCTGGATCCATGACCCACTGCAGCCAGAAACTCCCACCCAACAGGACAGACAGACACAAGCCTGTCTTCAGTGTAGAGATTGCTCTTTGTCCTGCCAGGACAACCACAAGCTGCGCGAGCTGTCCATCCTCAGCCTCAAGAGGGCCATGAAGGAGGCAGCAGTGAGTGGCCCAGACACGGGGCTGCTGGAGCGGCTGCACTCAGTGGCATGGAGGAGCCTCCCGCCAGCGCTGCTGCTGCTGCTGGATGAGGAGCCTGCTGTGGTTCAGGTGGGCACCCATGGGCGGCGACCCAAAGGTGTCACTCCTGGGACACTGTCACTCTTGACATTGCCTTCTGCAGGCAGCTTGGCACTGGGGCTGCTGGAGCTGTGTGCAGGGCTGAGGCAGCCATTTTGTGGCAGCCAAGGCAGAGGGAGACAAGGGATGGAGCGAGCACAGCAGGTGCAGGCAGATGTATGAGTACTGATCACCTCACCCAGCTCTGAGATGGCCACCATGGTGATCATTGTCTTCCACATGCTGCTGTTCCTGCAGCAGGCCAACCACACTTTCCAGGAAGGTAAGCTCTCACCATGCAGGGTGGGCACACCCCAGCAATGCTGTCTGGGGGTCTCATCACTCTCTCGGCCCTGCAGACACCCTCCTTGCCTTCTCGGACTCCATGGTCCTCCACCGCTACCTGCGGGATGCGGTGCTGAAGCTGGTGGCCTTCAGCAGCCACTTTGTCAGGGACTGTTGGTCCAGCCCGGGTGAGCTGGTGCTGCATGGCAAGGCAGGGCAGGGCAGGGCAGCCCCACTTCTTCCTCCTGCTCATACTCCTCTTCTTCTCTGGAGCCATCTGGGGCTGGGGGCTGCACCTGTATGTTGCCCAAAACGGCTAATAAGGTGCCAGGACATCTAGGCATGGAAACTACTGGCTCTCTCAAAGAGGGTGACACCTCACAACTCCTCTGAGGACTCCCCATTATTTTCTCCTCCCAGTGGGTGCTGAGTAGTGAACCGCACCCCCTGCACTTCCAACCGAAGGGAATTCCCACAAAATGCCTGCTGTTATTGAGCAGCCTGGCATACCAGGAACATCAGGCCTCCTAGAATGCAGTGTCGACCCTCAAATATTTCATGGACTCTCTGTGGTTTGCCCCTACCTCTGCCTCCCCTTCATCCCCCCCATTCCCTCCCATTTTACCCCACTGCCACTCCAGCTCCCTGCACGCACATGGCGAGAGGTGCTCACCAGCTCTTCCGCCTCCTTCTCAGCGGTGGCGTCCTCAACTTCTACGCCCTTGCCACCCTGGACGGTGTCTGGAGAGCCTCCCCCGGCGTCCCCCCGTTTCTACCACTCCACGCCCACGAGGATCGCGACCACCAGCTCCTCGGCCTCCACCATCCCGGAGAGGCCGCGCTGCTCCCACGTGCTCCTCTCCTTAGCAACTCGGACTCCTCTGCCGCCCGCCCGCGGCTCCGCCCCGGAAACGGCGCCGCAGCCAATGGGGGAGCGCGACACCGCCCAGCGCGATTGGATGGCGGAGCGGCGGGTGGGCGGGGAATTGGGAAGGGCGCGCGGCCACCGCCTTCCCGCAGGTCCCCGTCGCTATGGCAACCGCCCGGCGCGGGAATCGCCACGGCAACCGCCTGGCGCGGGGCGCCTGTGTGAGGCGTAAATCTCAGAATTGCAGGAGTCGGAAGGGACCTCTAGAGGTCACCGAGTCCAACCCCCCTGCCAAAGCAGCTCCCTACAGCAGGTCACACTGATAGGCGTCCAGACGGTCTTGAGTATCTCCAGGGAAGGCTAAAAAGTGTAAGCTTACAGTTTTGTAAAGCAGTTACGTTCCAGGTGTCCTTTCTCCTGGCCACCAAACAACTTCACGCTGTGAGATGGTTTGCTGTTTTGCCAATGGACCAGCTCAGCACAAGGGATGCAGACACCAGGCTAAAGAAGTGAGCTGACTTATGTTTAAAGCAATAAAATAATAAGCGAGATAATACAGCAAGAATAAAACAAAACAAGGCCATGCACCTCATCGTTACTACATCAGATTAACGGCAGCGATTAAGAAAGATACATCTCCAGTTGCCCCAATACTTGACCACCATCCAGATCCGCAGTTGCAGCGGGGATCTGCAGAGCCTTTCCCAGCAATCAGGAGGGCCTGTGCAGTGTGTCCACTCGTGGGTGAGGTCCCCAAAGTCATTGCAAGTGGGTCCAGCTTTTGTACAGTTGAATAAACAAGCTCACAGAGCTTCAAGTGCAGAAACATCCGGTCCCACGTCCTCTGTTTGGATTCCACTCAACGCCCGGCCAGGGCTTGAGGAGGACAATTTCATATTACACATATATGCCAAGGTATAATGATATATTAGCAACGTAATACCTGAAAAGTAGTGAGAGACTTAGAGGGGACAGAAATGCTAGTCACTGACAGAATCTGCAGAGACACAAAACTATTCATTTTCCCATGCTTTTCAGTTTCTATTAACAACCTGTCTGTGCAAAGTCCCCGAATGTCATATTTTAATGTTTTAATGTCTTTGATTTCATTGCCTCTTTGTACAATGGAAGAACTTGTGCCATGTGTGAACTATATGCCACCTGCTCTTCCCCAATCTACATCTGAGTGCCCCTCAAGTACTGTTCCTCCAGGCTTGTTTATATGTGTACAAAACAATGTATGTTCAATTTAATTCTTTCAGTCACTTTTCACGGTTTAAACTGCTCCCAACTACTGTTCTTAGGTAAGCTCACTACATGCATGACTACATTCAAATGTGTCAGTTTAACTGCTCTTTTGTTATAGGTGAATCATATGTGCCACGATCTACTGAAACTGAGAGGGTTGTTGGTGACTGGAAGGGGCTCCCCAGGGCAGCGGTCATGGCCCCAAGCTGCTGGAGCTCAAGAAGCATTTGGACAACGCTCTCAGGCGTAGGGTTTGGATTCTGTGTGGAGCCAGGGCTTGGACTCGGCCACCCTCGTGGCCCTCGGGAAATTCTGTGCTTTTATGCTTCCAGAAATTAACAGAATTTCTCTGTGTAGGTGTACATTCAGTAAGCAGTAGATGGCAGTAGAACGATTAGTGAAACGTAATTTAATTTATTGCATTAGCTGTACCTGTTTTCTTCTCAAAAATCTGTGTAATAGTTGATTGATATTTTTGTCCTTTTGGAGAGGTCTTGCTAACCTGGGCTCGCCAGTGACAAATACTAGCAAGAGCTTATTTCAGTGTTCTCTGTGGCTAAACCTGTTAGAGACCTCTTCTTGCATGACTATGGCAGCATGGAGAGTCATCCATTAAAAATGCTCATATGCATGTATGCATGCAGCTACATTCATTTTTACCAGGACTGCTTTTCGTTTGTCAGCCTCTAACCTGTGCAACAAGCTTGCTAGAAAGCAGAGCTTTGCTGGCATTGCTTCACTTCCAGTGGACGCACTTCGGTGATGTGTGATATCAGCACTGCTGCATTAGCAAAGTACTTCTAGCAACAATACATCTGAAGAACTATGCAATTGTCAGTAAGCACTGCCAGCATGCCTGTGGAAGTCTCAAACAAGTAGGGACGGACCAGCCGTTGTCAAGGGGCAGACTTAACCACAATAGTGAATTTTCTCAATAAATGCAGTGATTTGAATTGCTGCTGTGTAAACAAAAATGGGTATTTAATCGCAGTTAAAAAACTTAGCCTATTTCCTTTCAAAACAATGCATATACCCTCTCCATATGTATTTTTTTTCTCAGAGTTCTTTTCTCAGCAGAAGAGATATTGAATTAAATGGAATCCCATAAAAATCTGAATACTCTATTCAAATGATGTCTTTTTCATGGCTAGATACTTGTTTTGCCAAAACCAGGCAGTGTATTTTGGATCATTTTTGTTACAGCTGTATATGATTCCTTTCAATTTTACTGAAGTGAAAAGACATAATTTTAGGGGAAAAAGAAGATCCCCGTTCTATTTGTGTTTCTTTTTGATGTTCCACATCAAAAGTTACTTCAGCGAACATTGGGCTCAAAAGCCAAAACACCACTGGAACAAAATGACAGAAGCCATAGTCGAAATGCTTAGTGCTGAGAATGAGCGCTATTAAGCAGTTCTGTGGTGTTAACAAGTGGCAGAAGCAGCAGGTGCCTACGTGCCTCCAGCACCTACGTGCAAGCAGTGGGCAGAAACCCTCCCTCATCAGCTTCCAGATGGGTGATCTCAGTCAACATTGTGGATCTCTCCACGCCGTGCAGTCCCAGTGAGTTCATGTGGGTCTCACAGACAGCTAAAAGTCAGTGGGTTTATGAAGGAACACGAGCACAAGCTTACCCTGGGACACAGACCTGAGGGCACAGTGTGGCAGTGACCAGCGCAGCCCAGCCAGAGGCCAGAGCTCAGCCCCTACCCATGCCACGCACATGGGGGAGGCAGAAAGGGACACGGGAGAGCTTCAGCTCCTGCACCAGGTCCCTGTGCAGCTGGGTTCCTCCAGACCTCTTAGGGGCAGCTCTCTCTTCCAACAGTACCCAGAGGCAAACCTGCTGTCTGCTGAGACAGACCCAACGGGTGCAAAGGACGGGCTTTGTACGAACAGCACTGACAGCAGCGACGATTTCATTCAGAAAAACCTCCAGTGGAAACCCACTTACATTGTTCTCTAAGTGTTCCCAAATCAAACATCAACTGAGAGAATGTGAGGAGGAAACTGATACTGCATTTTCCAAGAGAGGCACGTTACCAGAGACCGACAAACATTAAATTACAAATTAAAACGCATTCACTTTAAAATTTTATTGGTTTTAATAAAAAGCGAACACAATTCGTGACTAAAAACACCCAGCTTGCTCAGTAGCGGGAACCCCACTGCCAGAACGAGGCCCCTCCCTGGCCCAGCACAGCCCCCGGGGGTGACGCTGCTCATAGGGGCACCTAGGCCTCCGCCCTAGTTCCCCCTCGCCACACACGGGCCGCGTCCCCAGGGGAGGAGGGCGCTCCGTCAGCTCCCGCCGGGCGCGGGCGTACGGCACCGCGGCTGCGCGCTGCGGCGCGGCCCGGCCCTCCGGCGGGCGGGACCCGGAAGTGGGCAGCGCCGGCGGCTCCCGGCGGGCCGGAGG
>WBMW01000421.1:1383296-1439189 GCA_013396635.1 Penelope pileata | reverse complement strand
TCCAATCTCTGATGCACCAGGGTTGGCGGCCCAGCTGCCGCTGACTGTAGTGCCAAATATATTTTGCTTATTTCCAGTCTGGAGTAAAGTTATGATGGTATGGGTGAATGCATCGTTGATGCAAAGTATTTTTAGGTAGGACAATAGTTTGAGTTGAGATCATAGGTGCAAAACTCATTGGTTAGGCTTGGAAAATGCACTTGCAGTTGGGACAGCTCTAGTGACTGAGAGGCATACGTGATCCTTTTCCTACAGACCTTAGTCTGCAGAACTTAAGCACTTCTTCTGTAAAGAGTTACTTGGAGATAGAGTTGTTGATTTTTCGTGCTGCTCAGTTTTTGTCTGGCTATTTTGGTATGGTTTTTGAGAAAAAGAAAAACTTAAGAGGTTGGTTAGTTTTGCGTTTCAGTTCATTGAATGGGTAAACAAAGCCACCCATTTATTTTGTCACGCTCATTACTGTTTCATGCTGCTGCTAGGGAAAGCCTGAAGAATTAAAGCCATCATCGTGTGGCCTTCCTGTCAGGGGAGGTGACCTGGAAGCTGTGTGAAGCAGTGAGCAAGGTCCTGGTTGCTTTTGGCAGGCAGCAAAGGCTTTGAGAAACCAAGGTGTGTTCTGCCATCAGTCTGTACTGGCAGTAGGCTAGAAGTTGCAGGCTGCTGCTTCTGCCCTTATTTCAGCATATATTAGAAGTATTTATTAGGGCGTTTGTTTGTGTTTCCCATGGTAGAGCTTATGTTAGCCCTGAGTGCCTCTGTCAGCCTTACTAGTGTTGGTCACCAGCTTGTTACTAGCTAGAGAATTCTACCTACTTCCCCTTCCACCATCTGCTGTCAGTAAAATGGAAACCAAAATTGTCTGGAGTAAAGAATAAGCCAAAGTGCAAGTCCCTCCCTCCAAGGATAAAGGTGGCAAAAGCAGAGTGATAGTATGGGGGGGAGTAGACAGAAGTATTAACCTTTTAACTTTTTTTCTTTTCCAGGTGTACCAAACTTTGCCATCAGAAGCCCTTGGATCTGAAAGATGATAACACTGAAATTCACTGTCCTGTTACAGTGAATCCATGGCACATGAAGAAAGCTTTTAAAGTTATGAATGAGTTAAGAAGGTATTACTTCGCTGTATACACCTGCCTGCAATCTACAACACTGCTTTAGTTTCAATTGCATTCACAATGTTCTAAAAATGGAGCATACAGTTCCAGAAGTGTAGCTGATGAGTGAGAAAGATTATAGATACAGTGAAGTGACAGCTGAATGATAGTCATGTGGTAATAGCTGTAAGGGGTGCAGTATGCTTCTACTCTTTGTAAGTTAATCAAAACTAGGTTTCTGAAAAATACATAGAGGATGTATTTAATGAGATACAACTACTGATCCTGTCTTTTGTGTTGATCCTGAGTAGATTGAAAGTGGCTTTTGTAATTGAGGGTAAAGCTCTTCATATGCTGGTTTTTTTTTTTTTTTTTAAGAGGTCTACGAGCTGGAAAAATGTTAGTTTTCTAAACTGGAGACATAGGTCACAGTCTAACAAATGTAAAACCAACTGATAATAGGCTTTATTTTTTAGGTATCTTTTGCATATCCCTTAGGAACAATTTATGAACTCCCAAATTAAATGTTGAAAGACACTTGATAAGTTTTGTAAGACCTTGAGTGATACTACCATCAGTTTCAGCAAAACTGGAGGACTTGTGCTAATGCTGTTCTTAGCACCCATATTGATTTATTTTCTACATATGAGGAGGTGAGATGGTGTTGAAAAGTGTGACAGCTGGTAATTAGAGCTCACAACTGAGCTCTGGTAATTAGGACTCACAACTATCACTGACAGTAATTCAGCTTTATAGCTAACAGCAACAATGGAGAAATTTAATAAAATGTTTCTGCGGCATAGATGATACCGGAGGGTGTAAAAATCGTGTAGCCTGTTGTTATTTCCCATATGAGATTAGAAGCTGGAGGGGCTTTGCCTCATGAAAGGACAGCAACTGATACTGTATTAAAGTGTGCTTCTGCCTTTGATCTTCACTGTTCTGTATAGGTGAGTCTTCAATGCTGTGGTAGATACTGTGATCAGATCAATTAATTTATTTAGCTGTGACAGTTCTTACTCTACTGGAAGATTGGAGAAAGTCATCCATCGATTATAAATAATGTAAAGCCAGCTCAAAAACTCCTGTGGTTGGGTATAATGGAATGGAAGCAGGGACTATTTTCCTAATAATTTACAGCCTAATTACCTTATGGTGGGAAGACAGATGTTTCTTGCTTCACCTTACTTTTGCACTCTTGACTTTTCCATGGATCCCAGAAACCATGTTCACTGTCTTGAAGAGTAGTACAGCCTAGCTAGAGTCACTAGTCTCTGACTTCCTAATGGTAAGAGTTCAGATGAAAACCAATTTCCCAAAAAGAATCTTAGAATATAGCAGTTTCAGCAGTGAGAAACCTTACCTGTGTTTTGACGTCTTGCAGGTAAGGTACGTGTGGTCTTCCAGCGGAGTGCATTGCTGAAGACCATGGATTTTTATTTTCAGAATATACTTTTGTTGCCATGGTTACTCAAATTGGGATTGCTGTAGAAGCAATTTGAGCAATTTTGTTACATATATAAATAGTTGAAGTTTGAACAGGAGCAGTGCCATGTAGTTCTTATTAAATAAGGTTGCTGATGGTGCTGATGCAGGAATGTTTACTGTTTAAGCCAAGTACAGCTTTTGAAATGTTAAGTGATAAGATTATAAACATTAATTTTTGCATTTATTTCAGTTTAAAATAATAAACTGATGCAATTTAGGTACGTTGCAGGCTTCATTACTCTCATTACTCTAAATTAAGGCCTAGCATTAATCAAGTAAATATATTTTTATTTTGTTGACTACCTAAAGTGGTTTCTATCTCAGTTCTTTTCATTAGTGTAGCACAAGAAGGTATTTGCCAGAGGTATACTCTTCAGAAAGTGGGTAACTAGTGAAGAAATCATCTGCTCAAGTGTCTAAAATGCATTATGTTTGGAATGCTCATGTCTATGAGCTAATATTACATTTTTTGCTTCTGTCAAATTACCTGGTTCTGTTGGTTCCTAGAAGAGTTTTTTTTTTTTTTTTTTGTTTTGGCCTTCAAATTTTGACAAACTTGGGTCATTTGGGTCATTTTGTCCTTGGTAATTTTTGTCATTTCATCACTCACCATCACCTCAGCACTGAGTCAGATCATTAGGCTAGCTAATTAGTTCTTGACACAAAAAGGAATTAACCTCCAGTGCGTATCTTTGCTCTTAATTTGCTTTTATCACAATGGAATCTGACCTTACCTATATTTTTACCTATATATATTACCTATATTTTAAAAAATTCTCATTCTTATAGGCAAGGCTTTATCAAAATCTTTTGAAGATGTGGGTGATGACTTTCTCTATATAAACTAGTGAAGAATTACCTGCAAGTCAGTAAACAGTAGTTATTCATAAATTTATACTTAGCTTTTTTTTTCCCATTTCTTATTTTATCTTTTCATCTATGAAGGTGGCGTACCACCATGGCTCTCAGTCACTCTATACAAGAAAATGTTGACAACATTGCTTCAGAAAGCAGGCCTTTCTAAAATAAGTTAGTGTTCTCCTCAGATGAATGTGCTGAGTTGCTGTTGAGAGCCACATGACACTTGTAGGGAGTACATGAGTGAGTTGGTGAGATTTTTTCATTTGGTAGTTTACGTAGCTTGTCATCTTGCAATAGCAAAAGGTGCATTCACCTAATGGAGTTCCAGGCCACAGGTGTGACTGGATGGTCCTTACTCACAGATAGCTTTGGTTTTTCTCTGCAACTAAGAGTAAGAGTGTTTTTTCTTTTTTTTCTTTTCTTTTCTTTTTTTTTTTTTTACTGTTGTCAGGGTAAATGAAAGTGTCTGAAAAAGCTGAGTGATTTGTGTCAGCTTTTGTATGATAAATGTAATGATTGTTCTGAAGCTCCTCGTAATTCCCTGGTTCGTCTGGATATGGTCATTATTTTATATTATATGACTTTTTAAAATAATAACCATGTTGCACACTAAACTTAAGAGACTTAGACTGTGGCTATAGGCATTACGAGCCAAAAAGAGGGGTGGGGAGGGAATTCTAGTGCTGGTGTTGCGGTATGGCTGCAAATGTTAGTTGTGGCTGCCAAGATTTTTGGTGTGCGGCCTCCACAAGGCTTGCTTTCTTGAGGCTGTGGTCAAAGAAATGGCATGCTTGCAGAGTCCGAGCAGTTACAGTGTCTCCTCGGGACCAAGATGAATATCTGAGCAGTTTGGCTGACAGCTCTGACTCTCTGTAAGGGCAGAAATGCAACTGCTTACCCCAGTCTTTGCTGCTGCTCTGTGTAGTAGTTGCCAACTCATAGAATCTCAGAATGGTTTTGTTGGAAGCAACCTTAAAAGCCCACCCAGTCCCAAAGCCCTGCTGTGGCTGCCTTCCACCAGATTGGGCTGCCCAGGAACCACTCCAGCCTGGCCTTGAGCACCTCCAGGGATGGGGCACCCATGGCTCTGGGCATCTGTGCCAGTCCCTCACCACCTCTGAGTAAAGGATTTCCTTCTAATATCTGATCTAAATCTCCCCTCTTTAAGTTTAAAACCATTACCCCTTTATCTATACTCCCGGATAGAGTCCCTCTTCAGCTTTCCTGTAGCCCTCATTTAGGAAAGGCTGCAGTGAGATCTCCCCTGAGCCTCCTCTTCTCCAGGCTGAACAAGCCCAGCTCCCTGAGCCTTTCTTTGTAGGAGGGATGCTCCAGCCCTCTGATAGTCTTCATGGCCTTATTCTGGGAGCTGTCAGAAGATTTGCCTTCTAATTACCATATATATTCAGAAAAGGTGAATAAATATATTTTCATAAGTACTGAGAATAAGGACCACTGGATTGACATGCAGCTCTAGGCCTGTCCCTAAGGAATATGTGCCATTAAGGCAGTCTTCCCCATCCCTTATTACTTGTTGCCCTGGCTCTGAGTTATGTCAATTATATGCTGCTTGTACAGAGAGACTGATGGAGCAGGAAGGAAAGAAAAGGTGTCTATGACTTTGACTGTGTAGGTGCTGGGGGGACTGTAGGCTTTTGGTGTTTTGTGTTCCTTTTCTATCAATAAAATCAGATTAGAAATAGGGTGCTTTGTGATTCAAGTGGATTAAGTATGATTTAAGTGGTATATCCAGTAGTTGTAAACTATGTTGGAAACATTTGTGCCAGGAATGGCTCTAAAGAGATGCTGCTTTATTGCAACAGAAGAGAGAGAAAATGCACATTGCAATTGCAAAGGTCAAGAATGCCTGACTTCATAGCTTTGTTACATCAATTTGCAAGACATGACATTAAACACAGTAAATTGTAAACTAGTTTGAGTGGAAAAAAAACAATTGCTACTGTGCACATGACAAATGCTTGGAAAGAAGTAAATATAGAGAGAATTGGGTGGTGGTTTTGAACAGTTAAGTAGGCATGAGCTTCCAGTGCATTGCAGCATAGGCATCACAACTGAATTTTGGATTCTATGTTACCAGTGAAGTCTTGTTTCTTACCTCAATGTTTTAGTGTTTGTGTATATCAAATTCTTTCTTTCGTTGTAGGTATCCAAAGAAGCCCAGCCTTCCTGTGAGAAGGTTTATGAATTGGGCTGATGTGAATTCTGGTTATTCAGTGTAGAAAGCTTATTACCTGTGGAGGAAATCACAATTCAGTTCTTTGATTTTGGAGAGTTCTGTGTACCCAAGCACCGTCTGTAATCCTCCTGAGTAATAGCCATGCAGTTTTGTAGCACATTTAAAAACAATGCTTCATCAACACTGCCTGCCTGCCTCTTTTGAGAGCGTGGAAAGAGAAATTGCATGTTATTTTATACTTTTTTTGCTGTGGTTCACATATGTGAAATTACTTTCTCTGATATTTCTGCATAGTCAGAACTTGCTGTGTGATGTGACGATAGTAGCTGAAGACATGGAAATTGCAGCGCACAGAGTTGTGCTCGCCGCCTGCAGCCCCTACTTCCATGCCATGTTTACAGGTACCAAATGTTTCAATATTTACTATGTTCTAATCCAATCCAATGTATAACGCACAAAATTAAGTAACTTCTGCTTTTAGGATCTCATTTAATTTTTAGCTAAGACAGCATGAACTTTTTTAAAATGAATTTGTTTGCAATTTGAGGACATACTGGCAATTTAATATCTGTTAGCATGGCAAATACTTCAAAAAGTCTTCTTTATTGAAAGTAATTCACATGTTAAGTAAGCTGGGAATAGTAGAGTTATTATACCCCTGAAGGCTGTAATCATTTGACTTGTACATAAGAGGGTTAAAATAACTTCCATCTGAATTCTGAAGTAAATTATGTCCTTTAACAACTACTGCTATGTTCTTCAGTCCCTGAGTATTCTAGACTGTTAGTAGATATGAAAGCTTTCTGTGGCCTTGGCAGCCTGTAGCTGCAGTGCATGTTTCAGTACTCTTAGGGTAATTCTCTGTGACAGATGTACTCTGCATCATTGCCACAAGTTTTCTGTGCAGGCTTGATTCTGCCTCTGCTTGCTCCATGTTGGCTGAGTTGTTGCTACAACAGGAATGCCAGAAGGCTTGCAAGGCTAAATTAGAGTCAGATTCAAAGTACCCTGCAGCTGAATTCCCATGCTGTGGGTTCAATTCCACGAAGATTATAAATCACATTGAAATCATGTGCATTTGGAGCCAAAGAGAATGCCACTAAATGCACATTAAAGTTTATTTCTGAAGTTTTATCTCCTTCTTTTTAAATCTTGTGCTGGTTTGGTTCTTAATGTTGACTGCCTGAAATTAAAAGAATTCTCTGTAATGTATTACTTCAGACCATTAACTCAAGTGGAGTAAAAAGTACAACTCTTGGCATGGCAGTATGCAAGCAAAATGGAGTTCCAATAACTCTCATTGTATGCAGCTGGAAGAATGATATAATTTGACATACTATTGTGTCCTGAGGTACAGCTGGTTATTAGAAAGCACTTTATTGAAACCAGATAAGTATATAGTTCAGGAGAGTCTTGATTTTTATGCACAAATATTATGATGTAACCAAAGCTAGAAGAGGAGTCATTACTGACAGAAACAAATACTTTAAAGCTTTAAAGAGCTCCCATTTAAGTAGCTGTTCTTCTAGCAGTTCTTCAAGTTTGCATCTGTGGTTGAGACGAACGTTCCAGGTGACTGATACATTCCTTCTTAATGTCGGTGCTTTCTTCAAAGTTAAAACAGCTGTTTCTATAGTTCATCACTTAAGAAATAGAAGTCTTTTATATTAGTTCTGTGTTAAAGATTAATTTTTATTGACTGTCACATTGAAAGTACTCTTTATGCAGAGTACAATTTTATATTTTGCTTTCTGTGGCGTGCAGAAGCCCAGTTAAGACATTCCTACTTGCCTCTGACTGCCCTTTCTGTAGAGAAGCTAATTCCATTTCAAGAGTGCAGACGCAACAGTGTCTGTGGCCACTCTCCAAGCACAACCACTGAAATCATGGTTCTTCCCTTACTTTGTTCCCTCTTAAAAAGTTTTGCTTGTTTTATGTTTTCTGAGGTAGGTCTACATTGACCCCCTGTGATGTGGGAGGTGGGAATGCTCATCAGAGGAAAGAGTGAGAACCTTCTAACCTGTACATCCGTGGTGGTGTTTAGGTGGCTGGTGAACCAGATTGGTGGGAGATGAAACAGAATTCAGGCGTGGCTTCAAAATGTATCAGTGAGTTTTATTACATGCTGTTTTCAGCAAGGACCACGTGTGTTGTCGGTGCATTTCAGCTGTTCTCCATAGACATCATCCTGAAGTTCCTGATAATTATCTCTGTGAGTCCTGCAATTCATACTTCTCAGATGGAGCTGTATTCTAATCCAGTAATCTGCAAGTTCAAATAAGTTTGCCTTAAGCAGCTACAGGGTTACTTATTCTTGACTAGAAATTAGAACTTATATCTAGGCACACGTTTGCAGATTGCTTCCATCCTTCCCTGAGTCACTGGGTAATCACAGCTATGCAGGACAAGGTATAGCGTTAACTGTGATCAAAAACCTCTGACTGTTTCTTTCTTCTTTTTCTTTTTTTCCTCCAGTTGGCACTTGTAATGGTACAAGCAGCCCTATTAAATACCCAGAAAGAAAATGCTACTGTCTATTAAAGTGAGAAAATTTACTAAGTTAGAAACAATTATCTTGTAAGTAAAGTCAGGAGGAGAGTAAAGATAAAACATGCTGGACTACATTACCAGGAATAATTTTTCATGAATTCTTCAGTGAAATTGTTCAGAAATATTTCTTGTCATCTTGACTTAAATATGCTTAAAGGATTATGAAACATCAGTGAAGGGGCACTTCAGTGGCCCTTGGTGGCCTGACTTGAAGCGAGGGTGACCTGCATTTATTTTTCTGTTCTATTACAGCAGTTATCCTTAGGCAATTACGTGCTTTCTTCTCTTCTATTCTCCATTTGTAAAATTCTTTTAAAAAAAGGCAAAACAAGCAAACACACACCTTCCTTGCATTACTGTTGTGAGCTAATCATATTAGCTTCCTAGGTAGCGTTTTGGTAACTTCAGCTCCTTGATTGCTCTGCTGCTCCTGCTTGGGAACTTGGACCAGCCCCGCACTTTCCATTCTGTGTAACTGACAGCTCTGTGAAGATGTTGTGGTGCAGCTGCCCATGACAGGAGTTCTTCAGAAGGTTGCATTCTAAGCTGAGAGTGCCTAACAAGTGGATCAGTGTTTTCCTGCATATGATTTGTCAAATGAAGCCTGGATTGCAAGAGGACTGGTCCAGCATCACAGTAACACTGTGCATGTCCTTTTAGCATGAAAGAAGTAGATCACTCTTTTTTTTCCCATGGATACTGGGCACTGTTATTATACAGAGGAGGTGCCTATCTGTGGCTTTAGAAGCCTTGACACAAAATCTGAAAACAAAACTAATGTGCTTGCAGAATATCAAGCTCTGCTTGCCTACGCACAGTTTTCCCAAAGGACCACCTCCACAGCAGCTTGCATAATAAATAACTTGCTGCGTTTAATCTGTGTCAAAGAAGAAGTTTAAACTTGAAATACAGGGCCCTACGAAGAACACACTGCAGTGATCTTTCACAGGTGTAGGGAAATGTTTCAGAAGAGCAGCAGAAAAGCTCTACAGGAGCTGGATTTTGCTCTTTCATGTGATTCATCACCAGGGCTTTCCAGAATGCTAGCAACTGCTGCTGCCATTAAGCAGAAATACATTTCTGTAAGTGGTCTTGCACACTTCCTACCAAGTAAAGGGTTGATTTTTTTTTTTTTTTTTTTTAAATGCATTCCTTAGCATTCAGCTCAAGAAGGTAACAGATTTCTCAGTGATGTGCTGGGCAAAATACACTGTTTTTCAATCTTCTTGGAAGACCACAGGGTACCAAACAATGAAGATGTGTGTGTAGTTCAACAAGGAGATATCAACAATGATAAGCATTTTCTGATTCTCTTCA
Source organism: Penelope pileata (assembly GCA_013396635.1). Classification (NCBI taxonomy): domain Eukaryota; kingdom Metazoa; phylum Chordata; class Aves; order Galliformes; family Cracidae; genus Penelope; species Penelope pileata. The sequence continues at coordinate 1,429,682 of WBMW01000421.1, read as the reverse complement.
CTCTCCTGTCTGCTTTCCTTGCTGTGTAGGTTAAATTTGTTACCTCATCAGTACCCTTTTCTCTAGATGCTTAGAGAAAGACGTAAGAATATATCCAATATAGAAGAATTACACTTGTATGTATCCAGAGATTGAGACAGAACTTTGACCTTGGAAAAGTGTATGCATCTGTCAACATAACCAGTGTAGTTCACGTTTCACTTCTCTGTGCAAAAAGGGTTGAAGGTCTGAGATAACCAGATGTGTGGTTGTAGTCTTTTCTTCAAAAAGCATCTTTAGGAAGTTATTTTGGATACAAACAGAGCGTTGCATTTTGAGACGCATGATGTTTTAGAAGGTGGAAGCTATTTGGCAGGACTTGCTACGAAGATCAGTTGTGGCATATGGCCAGTGTGTCAGCCTGCACAAAATGAGATCCTACAAGTTTTTCCATGCTTACCGTTTTATCCTAGTTTAACTGTTAGATCTGAAGCAGAGGTGAAGTTGTGAAGGGAATAATAAGTAGGCAAGCCAAGAAATATGTATGCTAATTCTTCTGCAAGGATAGATTTTTTTTCCTTTTTTAAATTAAATGACTCCAGACTGCATTTGTTATGTTCCCTCAATTAAGAAGTTAATAAATCAAGAGTATTTAACAGTTAGCTTTGCCAGCAAAATATTTTTGTGTGCATTTGAATAGTCTTATTTAGGTATAACAATATTTTACTGATATTGTAAACTAGTGACAACAGGTCACCTGCAGTAGAAGTATTAACCCATGTAGCATTCATGAGATGATAACAACAAAGTCTTCCTTCCTCTTTGGGGGGATGGAGGGCAGAAAGAAAGAAATCAAATTCTTAATTAAGTGGGTTTATTACTGTAACTGATTATACACACATTTATGCTGTTGTTAGGAGTAATTACTATTGAACTTTTCAATTGAGTCTGAATTTCTACCTAATTTACTTCACTACCAAACTGTATTTATAGGTGAGATGAGTGAAAGCCGAGCAAAGAGAGTTCGAATAAAGGAAGTCGATGGCTGGACCCTAAGGATGCTTATTGATTATATTTACACTGCTGAAATTCAAGTTACAGAAGAAAATGTGCAGGTAAGAGCATGAATATTTTCTGTGACAAAGGGGATGTAAGCCACAGAGTCATTTAATTTGTCAGTGTGGTTCAACTCTGACGAGGGAAATCTCTTCTGCAAGCTGAAAGTTCCTCAGACCCTGTCGCTACACAGCAAGCAATCCCACTGTTTAAATTCTGGGTCACGTTGAAAGTCTGTTGAAGTAAATGAAGTTCATTGACTTTAATGGGCTTTGGAACCAAACTTTATGTAATACAGTAACACAGATGATCTACTCAGCCTAGAAATTAATGCTGTCAGCCACCTCTGTACCACCCCCTCTCTGATACTTCAGTGTAATTTACATAAACAAAAGTAGATTTGCTCCTAAATGTAAACCATGTTTTCCAGTTAGTGTTCTGTTAGTGTCAGATTTTTTTTTGCTAGCCTTCAGAATAAATTACTTTCTCCTGCTCAGTCCCTGTATCTAGTCAGTAGCCAGTCATGCAGGAATTTTTAGCTTGTTCTGATGTTTTTTTTAATCAGCCGATATTTAGCATGAAGGTTCTACCATCTACCATCCCACATAAGTAGAGCTGATCAGTTTTTTTAATCAGCTGTGCCAAAAGCTAAAACTTAGAACAGAACAAACATAAGCTTAGAAAAACAGAACTTGTGTTTTCTAACCACAGATCCTGAAGACAGGTTAGATTTTACGTCCTCTATCTTCTCAGTTTTGGCTTAGATTTTTGGTAAGTTTTAAAGTAGTTGCATAACAGCTGATATATTTGTTTTCCTTTCTGCTTCTATCCCCTTGTTTCTGTTTTTGCTCAGTGCTGGATTGCTAGCAGTCGTTTTGTTGCTCTTTGCAGGGCACAAATGTTGCTGTATTTGGCATTGAGAACTTTTGCTGCAATTGTGTATTCTGAAACTAATGACTCTTAGTCGGCATTAGACTGAAATTAAGAGCTTTCTCATTGCTGCTGAATTGGATGGAGTCACTGCTGCTTTTACCTGTGCTTGGCTGAAGGCCTAGTAGTACTACCAACTCAAAATATTCTGCTGCTTAGCCCATGTTTTAGATCATGCCATGAGTCTTTTGATTCTGCAAGATTAATTTCTTGTTATCTTCTTAAATAATTGTTTACTTCTGGTCTGATGATGGATATATGTTGTGGGAAACCTGTCTGAATTTATGCTGTATTTTGCCAGTCTGGTGTTTTTATACGTCTCTGTTTCACTGTAGCAGACTTTGGGCAAAATCCAAAGGTGTCAGGTATTTCCAAGTTGATCCCTTCTGGCTTGATCATGCTGACTTTTCATTCTTAAAGGAGAATACTCTGTCTTGCTGACACACCTTAATGACCGTAATCTGGTACTTCTGATGCTTGTCAGACTGGATTTAAGAGACAGCCTACTGTGTTCTGGCTGCAGGTATTGCCTAGGAGGATGCATTTTAACCTGATGTTGCCAATGCTAGCTCTTCTGTGTTCATGGGGAGGAAAAGACAGTGTTCTATTTCTTCCTCATACAAGACTCGTTAAAGGCCAGATGCCTCCAGGTTTAAAACTCCTGAATCTGATACGGCTTTCGTTTCCACAGCTCCAGATGATCTGGCTGCTTGAAGATGCATGTACTGATGTGGTTGGTGAAGCAAATATGGTGCAGCGAGGTGTATTGCAAATTTGTAGTTACTTAAATATTGGGAAGACAGTCAATCTTTTAAGTTAATTTCAATTTATTGCAATATAGTTGTGTTTTAATGTTGATAGTGAATATACTTGTAATATGAGTGATGATGAATGTAAAGCTTGTTCTTTGTCACCATCATCTTTGTTTTATTAGTGCTAGACATGTTCAATTTATTTGCATTATGGCAGAGTCAAACACTATGGATAAAGCCTAATGCACTGATGCAAGTCTTTTTCCGTAAATTTGTAAGCCAAACTATGAATATCTGAAAACTTAAAATCCTAGCACGGACTCTCAGGCCTCATTTAAAGCTGTGCTCTCTCTGTAAGCATGCTGTGTGATCTAGCTCTCAGTTCCTGTCTATAGAACAGGAATAAGTATTGCTAGAAGGTATTGTGAAATGCTGTAATGGTTCAGAATTCTTTGCTTATAAATATAGATCCATGAAAACCTAAGATACCATGCCTATAAAGGCATGGTTGGCTCTGCCATAATGCAAATAACTTTCTTATATTTGAGCTAATGCAAATAACTTTCTTGTATTTGAGCTAATGCAATGAACTGGAGCTTCAGCTTGGAGGTGGCTGCTTGCCATTGTTACTCTGATGTCCTTCATGGGATTTCGAGTGTGTTGTTCTTCCTTTTCAGGTTATACACAGTAAGAATTGGTATTAAATTAATTTCTAATATGTGATGTTTAAAAAAGGCAAGAATGCTTCACATCTAAGTAATGCAGAACAGCTAAGTAGTCTTTGGCAATAAAATTGCTGCGTTGTATATTTATGAAAACTAATTATAAATTAATACTTAATGGTGTAGGCAAGCTCACTACTGCTTCTTGACAGGCAAGTAACCATGAGCTTCTTTCATTAATCTTTTTTGATTTAGACACAAACTGGAGATTTCTCCCTTAAAGTGCCTTCAGGAGTTCTAATTAAGAACCGTTCTTTTTTGTTTCCCACCGTTGAATTCTCATTTGTATGTTTTGGAGCAAAGGGGACCTAGAAAAGTCAGGTGTAATCAATGACTGAGGAGAAAAACACATTCATTCAGTGCTTCAAACTATCAAAACCCGAGGAGGCCCTCAGCACTGGTTGTTACCACTACATTAGTTAAACATAAAAGAGAACAGTTGTTCTTTTCTGCAGTTATTAGTTCAGTGTCAGTAGGTTCTCCCCCGCCCCTCCCAACTGTTAGACAGCTGGTATATGACAAAGATGCATGTATGTTCTTGATTTTCTTCTGGTGTTTGTCCTTCGTGAAAAGTGAGCTGTTTTATCATTCCTCTTTCATGGCACTCACTTTGCATAATGCTATACTGTCACTTCTGCCATTTTTACACATTATGTGACATTTTTCTGTATATTCAACCCTGTTTTTACTTTTTTTCTCCAGAAATTAACTGTCAGACAATGCTATATCACATTCTCATGTTTTAAGAAGGGACCATAAAAGTTAATGTCTTCAGAAGGCGAATCAATTTTCTCACACAATTTTTTTTCAGTTCCCATATAAGTATTAACTACACGCAGTGCACAAGGTGGGAGAGTTAGTCACTATAAGAAGCTCATGCATGAGTAACTCTCCTACGCTGTGCTTATGCATTGCAGCGTGTATTTAGTCAGCCTTACACCTAGAGCCTCTACTGAACACAAATACATCAGAGCAGGAACGTAAGTAGAAATTCCTGCACTTGCTCACAGACTGTGGATTTGCTATAGGCTTTAAAGGTCAGTCTGATAACAGGGCGAGCGAGTAGAATGTGGTTGTGGTAAATGTGGTATGAAATTCTGGACATGAATTGTGTCCCTTTCTGATTCTGCTCTGTGCTTGTCTGTTCCTGTAGCTGTGCTCAGAAAACTGTTTGTTGGACTGCATTATAAACCAGATCACTGAATTGATTTTAAAAAAGAAAAGTCAACGCTCCCCTCCCCGTGTTTTTCTGAGGTGTTATTTTTAGCTTATTCCCCCGCTGCCTGGGGAAAACATTACACTCAGCTTCACTTTGGACCTACCAATAAACACGTTATCTTGCTTTTGAACAGGAAGCGTGCACAAAAGACAACAGAAGAGAAAGCCATAAATAGTATTTTTACAAAGCCTTGTCTTGGCATATTCTTCCCTTTGAAGAATTTTGTTAGGTACAACCAACAAAAAGTCCAAAATCCTGAATATGATCTTTCAAAAAAAAAACCAAGCAAACATTTTTTGAGATTATTCAATGACAATGTTTGTATAGTAATAAGTATATTATACATACATAACCACACAGTGCCGGTGTATGTTTCCTTTATAACTCATGACTGTTTGTGCACAGATCACCATCTGAGGTACAATGCACGCTGCCATTCATGTTGTGTCCTAGGGCATGATGATGAGAGCTGCCAGCATTCTTGAGGTGCTGTAAGGACAGGACTGCTTTTATCATGCATCATCTTTTCTGGGTACAAATTTAAAGGCAAAAATGAAATTCTGTGCAGCATGTAACTCTCCTTATGCATTCTGCAGAACATGAGGATAAACTCAGGATCAAAATGCTTGGAATAAATTGTTATATTTAGAAGTGGTCTGTTGGCGATATATCACCTACAGTTTCGTGTGGGTTGGACATGTAAAATGATCTCTATTTAAGGGCTGTTTCTTTTGAAACTGGTGTATTACCAGAATAACCAAGTTGGTAATGAAATCATGTTTTTCCTCATGCCTGTCTCTCATCATGGTTTCAGATTCCCTCCTTCAGTGCCATTTCCACTAAGGGACAGATACAACAGTTTATTGGATTTTAATTCAAAAGGGGGTTCAGGGTCATAGAATCACAAAATGTCTTGGGTTTGAAGGGAACTTAAAGTCCATCCAGTACCTGCCGTGGGCAGGGAGACTTACCACTAGATCAGGTTTTCCCATCCAGTCTGGCCTTGAATGCCTCCAGGAATGGGCCATCCATAGCTTCACTGGGCCAAATAATCGTAATGGGATCACCAGCTCAACAAGTCGCTGCGTCTCAGTTGAACAGTAGCAACTGTTTGTGCCTTTAGCTTGAAGAAAACCTAAAATGACATGGTATAAGCCAGTTTGTAATACTCACGTTACTCTACTTTGTATGAGTACTTAATGATCAAATTGCTATTGCTTAAATTCTAGTAAGCTTCAGAGCAGTACTGTCTTTGTATCTGAACTCAGAGCCAGCATACTTCTCGGAATATTTTGATACTTACCAAGTTTTATCCTCAAGATATTTTGTGTAAATTGGTGATTAAACTGCCAGTCTTCATATATGTTAGCAGCATTATGATGTATAAAGAGCATAAAACACATGCTGTGTGTTTATTGAAACTACATTTTAGATACCCAAATTTGAATGGTTTTCAAGAATTTCTAGAGCCTGCCATTAACTTATACCCTTTGAACACTGAAGAGCGTCTCTGTTTCCCTTAGCGGATGAAAGGGCGTCCGTTTCCCTTCAGAAGGCTGTATTTGGTTTTGTTTCTGAACACACACATTTTCCAGTTTCGATGGGGTAGCCTTCTTTTCTGAAGACTGCTTGTCCTATATAAACTCATGGCTGGGCATCACAAGAGGAGAGAGTTCATTTAAGTACTTGGGCAGCGGTGCGCGTTCTGTGTTCTGGAAGTATGCCTGCTGCCGTGTAAGTGGGTGGGAGAGATAAAAGAAATATTTATTCAGCTGAACTGAATGCTGTGAAGCTCTCACTGAATCTTATCATAAACTAGGTTCTATTTTAAATGTATAATTGTATATATATGTATGTATATATTTGCTTTGAGTCAAAGGAAGGCTGAGACTGCTTCCACAGGAACTGGACTGTTTTTCTTTAGAGACCCTGTGAAAGATACGTCTGGAAAAAAATGCTACCCTTGATTTAGGAACCTAGGAAGTGCAGGAAGGGAATGAGTTTGATCTCAATGCATTTGCTGATGTGCTTCTCTAGCTAACTCTTCTTTAAGGAATTTTTGATTATCCGGGAAAGGGAAACAGCTGAAGTGAACCTTGAAAAGAGGCAGTGCTTGGTGGGCTGAATGTAGGCCATTGCATCCCTATTTGTTGTGATCAACACCCCAAGACCAACAGTTAATTAATACAGGTTCAGTACCTCCCCTGTCACGTGCTCTACTGAAAAGCAGTGCTCCTGAAGATGAGCGTGTCCTGAGTTAACAGCAATCTCTGAATAGTTTTCAAATAGGATATTATGCACCAGGCGGTGCAGCTTGGTGGTGACAATATGGGTAATTTTCCTGGCTAGAAATAGTCTTTAGCAGATGCGTGTAACTTATTAGAACTATTACTGCTGTACCACAGGTGAAATTTGACATCCCTTAAGTTTGCAGGCTGGTCATTGATAGGATAATGGCTTTTTGTTTACCCCAGTTTGCCTCTATTCACTAACAGCAATTGCTTGGTGGTAGTATTTTGAAATTTTTCTCAGCAACCCTGCCCGTGGCAGGGAGTTGGAACTAGATGATCTTTAAGGTCCCTTCCAACCTGAGCTGTTCTGTGATTCAGACAACACCTGCACTTCCCACTGGAGCCTTTGCTATAGTGTTTATTAATGGAATACAAGTTTTGAGTTATTGGATGTATCTGTTAAGCCAGGGCTGGTTTTCCCCAAAGTTTGTTGTACAGCTATCCTCACTGTGTCTCCACAGTACCAGGACAGCTGCTCCTTACAACATTTTCATCTCGATTTAACTTCGAAAGTCTTTCTAGAAATAGATGATCACTTGCTAGTTCTGTGTTGAGAGCAGAGCATGGCCAGGCTCGTGGCCCTGCATTCTCTCTGTTCAGCTGCTGCTGTTGGGGAGCAAAATCCTGGGCTATGTGAGCATCATCGTTCTGAGCCAGCAGGGCTCTTCTTAGGAGGCTTCTTGCTAAACTCTGCGTGCTTCTAGAGAAAAATGAAGTTATAGGTCAGAAAATACTATCACTATTAAATATGTGACACTTCCTTACCTTCGAAAGAAAGTTCTGTGCAGTGAACGCATTTACTGTGAGCTGTTTCTTATGCTGTCCCAAAACAACAAAAAATAAGTGAAGTGATATTGTACTGATTTGTCAATAGTTGTAGATATATTTTTGTAATAAAAATAGCTCTGACTTTAATGTGAAATTAATAAGTATCTTTGACAACATCTTTTGAGCTGAAATATGTGAATTTGTGTCTCCCGTGACTTGGATCTAACTTGCCAGTAACTCTCAGCTAAGTAGCCTGCTGCAGCACACAGTTTTTTTAGACAAACTGTTAGGCCAAATGTTCATTAAAACTGTACAGCTATCTTTCAAGCTGTTCATATAGCTTTATTTCCTGAACTGATATTGAACGTGCTGTAAGCTTAACATTTTGGACAGATTTGTCTGATGACAATTTATGCTGTTTCTCAAAATTGGTTTTCTTTCCATACAAGGTTAAAGAACGTGGAATGTTAAATTGTCATAGTGCGTGACTTCTCAGCACCACCCAAACAGAAGCGGTCTTTGTGCCTTGTTCTGGTGCCTCAGATGGGCACAGATGAGAACTTGTTGTAATGTTGTCACCTGTTAAGGATGTGATAATCATCCTGCTTGCTGCAACTGCTTGTACTTGCTGGAGCAGCAGGTTTCACATTTGGAACATTTATTTAGCTGACGTTGGAAGGGCTAGGTGTAAAACCATATGCCTGGGCTCTTCCATTATTTCTGTGCATTCCTGGAGGCAGCAGCTAATGTGTCACGATATGACTTGTCAGTGAGGTACAGGTACGTCCTATCTCATCAGGCAGAAGCAGTTTGTGCTCTGACAGACTGAATTGCCAGTTGCATTACTTTTTCAGATGAGATGCCATTGTCAGAAGTGTGTAATTAACACTGTAGTCTGTAACTACTGCACTGAACATTAGGAATGCCAACACAAAACACTTCTCCTCTGTCATAAGAGCATCAAGACATTTGAAGATGGTGGTATGCTCTAGAATGCACAGTCACCCAGCTTCCCTGCTTGCTCCTTTCATGAAGTTCTTGTGTTTCACCCTTGGGAGAACATTTTGGGAACAGAGGACAGGGGAAGCTGAAAAGCAGCAGTATATGTTAAGTTCTTAAGGACAGACAACGAGGGTGATTCTTTCAACTTTCTAATTGATACGGCATCTTTGTGTCTTTAATGTTCTCTTATGTGGTAATTTTTGTAAAATTCTGAACTCTCACCACACAATCCTGCATATGAATCGTAAGGTGCTAACTACTGAACCTTGATGTGACAGATGGAAATCCTGCTTAGTTCTGAAGGAATTACAAAGCTTGTTGTGATCTTCAACTCCCCACAGCATCCACCAGTGGGTGTTTGCTGGACTTGGTTTGATCTTGAAACCTAGAAACCATTTTTTACGCTGTTCCTCATCGTGTTTTAGTGTACTGTAACTTCTTACACTGCCATCATGAAGACCTAGAGCTTTCTGTCTATAAATGAATTCTCTTTTTTTTTGTTTCCTCCTGGTTTCAGGCAACTGCACTAATTCTTGAAAGCATTTTTCTTTTAAAATGTGTTTTATGTAATGGAGCTATTAAGTATCAAAAGCTATCAGTGGCTGGTGATTTTATTTCCTTGATGCAGGTGTTGTTAAAGCTTTAGGAGGAGATGACATTTTTTATAGGATCATCTTATAGAGCTGTAAAAATAGACAGGATTTTGGTCTTTCTGTCAAACTCCATCATGGCTGCAGTGGCATTGCTACTAAATTCTGGAAATCCTTGCAATTTTATGGAGTGGTAACCAAAGTCATTCAAATTAAAATGTTTTATAAAATTAATGGCTTTGTGATTAAAACTGAGTTATAAAATCAGTTAATCCTGATGGAGGCTGAAACCACTTTCTATATGGTAATCCAAACCTTCATTTTTATTCTTTTATGCCTCCAGAGTTCTAGTAACATCAGGGGATTGCTGACACTGCAGAGAGGTATTGGAATCCGAGCAGATAGGAGTTTCATTACAAAAGCTATTAATAGAAACATTACATTTTAATGGACAAGAGTTTAATGTTGGACTAAACAGTCCTATATTGTGCCTCCTTAAATGTCTTGATCGTGTGATGAAAGTGTACCAGTGGAGTATCACTGTGGTTCGCTGTTATATATATTTTATATGCTATGCCTCAAGCAACCATCTGGTTACCTCTCTTGACCTTTTTTTTTTTTTTTTTTTTTTTTTTTTTAATTTTAAATCTGTGACAACAGCTTTGAGGATTTTAATAATGTGAGGGCAAAACTACTGTGCGGCTTAGCTGGAGGAGAGGCAGTGGCACATGTCCTGAATTTGTATGCGTTGTAAGACATGTCAGGCAATGGTAAATGATCTTATTTTTTCCAGTGGAAAAAACCTTACAATGCATTCTTCATTTACTTATACATGGCTACATGTCAGGAAAGCACGTGTAGGAGTGAAGGAAAAAAGAGAGGGGTGATCTTTCTACATGTGTATTTTATTACTGATACAAGTTCCATTAATTTGCACTTTGAATGAATAAGCTTTGCATAAAAGAGCTGTGGTCTTCTGCTGACTAAGATACTGAGCAAACAGCTTTGTGGGGAACCTGAATATTTTGTTCTCTGCCAGTTTTTAAATGTGTATTAAATACTATGCGGTTTTGAGTACATACCGTTTCCCCCTGGTGGGTATCTTTTACGGCTTACACAGACACACACGTACAACCTGAACACAAGCATCAAGGCAGGCAAATCATCAGTGCTCACACCCACAGCACCAACAGCTTCACCTGGAGAGCACTACAGCTGGGGAGGGTGAGCCCTAGCTTGAGTCACCTTGCTGGCATTTTCCAGCCAATGAATCTTTCTACAACTTTTTTTTTTTTTTTTGCTGTGGCTTTGCTGAATGGGAGATTCCAGAAAATTGGCAGGCAGAAGGGTAGAAGGGCATGAAAGGCAGAAGGGCATGAGCCTTGGAAGAATGAATAGATACCTGGATGGAAATTTGAGCCGTTTTATCATGGTTTGTAGCTGCTGAAGAGAAATACATAAGGGGAAAACAGAACTGAAGACTCATCCTCATCTCTCATACTCCAATTTTGATCATAAGGCATGAGGCTTGAATTAAAATCGTTCTGAGGCTGCAGATGATAGTCTTGGACTATCAAATGCCTGTGTGGAGGAGAGGCAGAGAGCCTAGGATTTCTTCTGGAGAGAGACTGAAGTCTTAGGGACTGCATCACAGAATTTCCTTATCTTGAATTCTTTGTTCTTGCAGAAGATGTTGTGAGGGGTGGGGTGAAACACTTGTTTCAGCTTATTTGGAAGAGAAACTTCTGGGCAGAGAAGATGAGGAGGCTTGCAGCTTGACTTCACCAGAATGGTCTAAGTAAGATTCAAGGAATGAATCAGAAATTCGTGGAGGAGGTGATGGGGTGAGATGGAAGTGGGGTGGAGACAGGAATATATTATAGAAGAGATACTGATCTGTAATCCTGCTTTTGTTAAGCATGTGATTCTGATTACCGTGGGAGGTGAATGGGAAGTCACTGAGGGATTTAAACAGGCATGTTTAATTTAAATGATAAAAAGAATAAAACGCTTTAACTCAGCACTGCAGCTCAAAATATAACAGCTGTTCACTTCCTGCATATTGTTTCTTTAATGAGTGATTTAGAGAATGTGTAGGTTGTCAGAGGTGTGCATGAGCACGGTGCCAAGGACTAATTAAGGTAGAAGGGGGCCCATTTCTACCAATGCACCATGCAAGGTGCATGCTCTTACAGATCAAGGACAGGGCTGGGGAGAGGGTCAAAAGGTGAGTTACTGAAGCAAATGAATATTATAGAATTATATGGATCACTAGGGCAAAAAGGATTTTATAGACATATCTAAAAATACTTCTTGCACCCATAAGGAGAAGAAATTTTTAAAATGAGGTGGCTGAGCTTGTATAAAAATGTTATATTCTCCAGCTGGCTACTCATTGCAGTTTCAGTTCTGATTCTAGTAAATCAGTATGGTGCTACTTGTGATCCTGAATATTAAAGAGACTGCCAAGATTTCTTTTTTTTTTGGTCACTGTCTGGTAGCATGAGAGAGTTTCAAACTCTGCATGTATTAGAATTCTTAGTCCTGCACAGTTCCTAAAACCCTCCTATAGTTCTCTGAGTGGTCCAGAAATAGCTGTACCAAAGGCATTTTGAAAATCACGTTAGTTGTAGTCCCTCCTAAACTGTCGTGATGAGCAATACGTAGATCAAAAATCTCTAGGGAGCACAGGAAGAAATAGGAAGAAATCCTTGGTTTTTGCTGTATCAGAATGGTTGTAACGTGTCACAGGCTTCCAAAGGACAGATTCTTTTGTTTTTCAGTTTGGAAAAGTAGCAAAAGATGTAGATGATAAACCATTTTAAGTATGTTTCAAGAACAGACAAAAATAGAAAATTTCACCACTTTCTAGAGAAGCAAAGTGTTGGGTAAGCATGATGGCAGACCAAATTAAAAGTTGGATAGCTTAAGGTAACACATGAAAAGAAGAATTTGAATTACTCCTATATATTGCTGTGTTCTACTTTAACAACTTTTCCCAGAATAGAGTAACATCCTGTAGTCAGTTCAGAAAAGCTTCTGCTCATTGTGAAGTAGTGATTTTAAACAGGAGTACAGAGAGTGGTGTAGCAGCTTCTGTTTGTCCCTGTGTAAATAAGTGTTCTCACCTGTAAGGCTTTGCTGGGTTGTCTGAAATGTGACAGGAAGAGCACATTTTGAGAGAGGCTCAAATTTGTTAAAAGCACAGAAAAGCAGTCATTTAAGAGAGGGAGATAATTCAGGCCTTTTTTTAGGTTGACTGGGAGATAACTAAATGTGGACTCGGTCTTTCTTCTCCAATATCTATTTGTTTCAAAGACTCCACTTACCCTTTTTAATGGTAAAATAATGAGTTATCTACAGAGGTTGCTCCAGAAGTAATGCCTTCTATTTTATGATGTTGCCCCTCAGTGTCAGAGGCGGATGTTGGTGGGATGGCAGCAGAGGCTGAACCTTCCCACCCATCTCCCGTTCCATGTTGTTGCCGTGTGACAGATGGCAGCAGAGGGGCACTCTGACACAATGGCATCTGACATGGGAGTGCGGGTGGAGCAAAGGGGGGACACTGAATTCCTCCATGTGGAAACAGTGGCACCCACTGACATCCATTGACACTCACTGAACGTTTCTGGAGACCAAGCAGTGGCTGTGAGCACAGTGAGGCAGTGGGTGGTGCATGTCAGCAGTGGTGCCAATGGTCACCTCCACTGGTGCAGATGTTTACGAGCACGGCATGTAGGCTCTTGTTTGTATCTGGAGAAAATGCACAGCTACTGGTGGTGACTATGTTGAAAAATAGTGTTTCATAGCCGAGAATTTGCTCTATACTTTTAATGGATGGAGCCTGTTGCTGAAAAAACGCCTATGAGGAACTGCATAGGATGCAGAATGTGAGCAGTGTGCTCTTCTAGCTGTGCTGGGTGGTTGGGAAATATGTACCTTACCTGTGGACTTCGGGTTACCATTGGATAGACAGCGTTCCAAAGCAGGTCTTTTCACCCAGTGAGGCTTACCTCCCTGATTAGGTGAGAGCATGGAGGTCCATTTCTGGGACAGGTTCACCTTTTTTACCCTCTTTCCTCCTAGGTTTCCTCTTCCTTTTTTCTTTGGAAGGGGAGAAGGAGGAAAGGATGGGGAATGCTGACAGTGCTGAGAAGCTTGAGCCCAGTCAATACTGTGTTTAACCACACATTGGAGGGGAGGAGGATTTAACAGATTCTGTCTTGAGACAGCTGCTAAACTTGCTTGGTGTGCAGCTGAGGCTGTGGGCGAGATCCCTGACTGGCCCCAGCAGAGGCAGACAAAAACAGTTCTAAGGGCAAGATTTTGCTATTTGTTCCTCTTTATCTTAAAAGAAGCCTGTGTGCCAGACGTACCAACAAGCTACGATCACCACCACAGTCTTTTGCTGTGTTCTTACAGACCTGGAAGACCAGGCTCTTGTCCTGTAGCCGCCCTTACATTAATTTACCTGGGAAACACTGGCTGCTACCATTTCTTTCCTCAAGTGAAGTTTGGCTTTAACTAGAAATACTAGTTCTAAAATATTCTAAAAGATAAGATGTATCCTTGTGCTTCAAGAACAAGCAACTCCATGTTTCAAGGAAATGTTCTTTGTTGTGGCTGATTTGTTCCAGACTGGGGGGTCTTGCACCTTTCTCTGATGGATCTTCCTAGATGGCCCAGGATGAGTGGACTGTTTTGGTCTAAAACCTAGTTATCCCCGTATTTTCAGTATTAACACAATGCAAGGTTGGTCTCAGAACAGATTGAAAGTGCCCCGCTTCTATACCAGAAGGATGTTAGTGTTCTAAAAATGCCTTAAAAAGTAGGGTGGGAAGAACATGCAAATAGAAGAGCAGACAGAAGGAAACTCTGAGATTTTATTTTCAAGCAGTTGACTTAGGAGAGATGCCTTGCTTTCTCTTTTTAAGACAGAGATTTTTTCCATCGTTTGAACATATGTTGAGCTGCAAAACTGTGAAGTTTTAGGTTAGCCTGGAAAATATTTTTATTCTGTTTTATGGGCAGATAGGATTGGGATTCTGTTGTGACAGGAATCATGGCAACAAGCTATAAGTTTGGTGTGGCCCAAAAGAAGGGGGGGAGGAAGGGAAAATACAATAACCAGGTAAGTCAGAAGCAGTCAGGACTGGGATTGTGAATTCTGTGATTCTCTAGCATGTGGTTGCCCTTTAACTAGACATTAGTGAATAACAACTTCTGTATGTAAGCTGCCTTCTCAGCTTGTGCAACTTTTCTGCGTCTGTGATCTTTAAAATCATCACCTTCCTAGGCTGTGTTAGATTCTTCTCTGTTGAATGAAAGCAAGTTCTTTCATCTCAGCTACGACCTCTACCGTAGGCACCTGTGTATCTATTCCCATGTATGGTAATAAAGCTACCTGCTGCAAAACTTGAAAGACCAACGTGCCAGCTTGAATTATAGGGGGTATTTGCCCATTTTTAGTGTTCTATGCAAATGAGAGGATGTGTGCCCATTCACCTCCCTGTGAAATTCAAGGTGCTTATTATGAGTAAATGAAGCCACTTACAGAATGTACTTCAGACCTCTTATTTGCAAGTATGTTCAACAATGCCTTGCTACAGTAAGATGACATTTGTGGAGGCTGGAGTGAAGACTTTCTTGAAAATATTTGGAGTTTTGGATATTTGTCGTGCTTTGAATTGTGAAACATACTTTTAATTTTCATCTAATTTTTTTTTCAAATGGGAGACTAGAGGTCTCATTTGCTTTCAGATATCTGTCCTACGTACCTGAATCTTACAACATCCAGATTAAAATGATTATGACCTTTTGTCACTAAAAGGCTCCTTTTTGAAGAAGTATTCCTGTGACATTTCCAGAATATAAATATGGTCTGCTGTAAGGCACTAAATGATGAGTAGAAGATTTTCTCAATAAAATACAGAAACATGACTGTTACGCTGAAAGCTCAGTGTAATCAAATATCTTTTCAGTCTACTGAAGGGACGTTTATTGCATGTTAAATGTTAATCTTGTCTCAGTTTTTGCGCTGAAGATAAGCACCATGTGCACAAAGTATTTCTACTTCAGGCTGTTTCTGTTGTCCTTAGTTCCCTAGTTTTCTATTAATACAAAAACTGGTGGTATGGATTCATCTTCTGTAGCAGAGAATAGGATGACAGAGATGGCAGAGGTTCATGATCTGCTATCTCAGTTACGTTGCTATTTATTTTCAGCACAGGCTTTAGGCTTTGGAAGTGGTGTTTCAATTCCTCTCTTTCAAGGTTGCTAGCAAATACTCAGTTATATTAAGAGAAAAAGCCTTTTTTGTTACAAGCCAGTCAGTCTGTAATGTAACATGAAAATACGTTTATAATCAGGGAATATTTTTAAAATGTTCCTCTCTTCAGTGATTTTTTTTTTTTTTAAATAACCAAGCTCAGTTTATCTGAGTGGGGTCTGAGACTGAGGGTGGTCTGATACTGAAGGTGTGAGATGTTGCAGTTGAATCCTACAGATGAAGCACACTAGCTAAAAGCATCAGCTGATACAGCAATTCCTTATGTGGGTCAGCCTTTGCAGAAAGATGGAAGACTACACAGGGTAAGTTACGCTATCCTGCCTACTTATTTTTTTCAGCTTTTTAAATCCTTCGGCGGAGGGACGCTTTGTCTTTTATTTGACTGGATAGCAGTTCAGCTCCCATAGTTGGAGAACAGTTTTTGAATGACCAAGTGTCAGCAGCAAGTGGCTTTGTTCAGACTCTAGTTAGTGTTAGTTAACTTTTCCTGTCCCTAAGAAAATATGTAGATGTTTCTATGCATCTGTATCATCTTGTAAGCACTGAATTACAGTAAGATGAATTGTTGAGCTGACATTTTTAATGACTTACTGTACATATACTTAGGTTCAGTGACTGAACTTAAATCATAAATTACTTCTATTGCATCAAAACGTGTAGATTTTTTTTTCACTGAAAAGGAAAATAATTTAGGTTCAAGAATGTTTCACTTCAAGTGAAACAAAGCTGCTGTTCTATTTTGAGTAACTTCAACAGAAGCTGAGGATATGAAAGCCCATCACTGCTAACAAAAATAACCGTCCGAGCAGAAAATCAATCTGTTAAGCCAAACCTGTGCTGTTTCATGGTGATTAGGGCGCTGTTCTGGCAGAGAAGATGTATGAAAAGCCTCAAGTCACAGAAGTCAGAATGGTTCTCCCTTGTAGACCAGGAGGGTACTGTTAATTACAGTATGGTATTTGATTACAGCAACTCTTCTGTTACAGTGTTTGCTTTGCGACTGGTTTTTGTGCTTTGCAACCCATAGCTTCCTCTCAGATCTATCCCAGAACGTCCACACCTGTCCCACCTTGAGGGGAAAAAACAAACAACAAAACCTCCCTCCAGAATCCTTTAACTAGTAGTTAGTGTTTCGTTCAGACTAACCCTCTAAAGTGGTATTTCTTCTAAAGCCATTTTTTAGAGCAAACCAGTTACTCCCTATCAACTGCTCATGATTGCAACTGTTGTGGGCTCTCAAATAGAGACTGTGATGCTAGTTAAAAAGCGAGTACGTGAAACAGTTGCTTTTTCCCTATATTACCTTTTAGTCTCTGACACTACTTTCCAAGTTGGGATCTGTTTAATATTTTTCTACATCCCTTCAGTCGTTCAAGATATTACATTGTCATGCTGCCAATATGTAGCTAGTACAAGGGATGGAGAGGAACGAGACTGTATCTCAATTAGCATTCCTTCCTGTGATGCTATAAAACTATCATCCACACCTGTAGTTTTAATTTTATGGGGCTGTTGTAACACTGCACAGTAGCCTATAAAGTCAAGGACTACGAAGATACCCAAAAGCTGTGTTCTATAAGATGCGTGGCATCGTGTTCTAATCTTGTAGCTCATACACATTTTAAAATCCAGTACAGCATCTTATTTTTTTTTTTTATGTCAACATTGGAACAGTATGCTTAGCTTGCACATCTTGTCCTTGTAAAAATACTAGCAGAGCTGAATTTCGCAAAATTGCAACTTAGACATTTTAGCCCTCAGATGCAAGTGTTAAAATAATTGTATCTATGGTAGTGGTTTAATGTGCATACTCACAAACAGCATCAGTTCAGTCCAGTACTGAATTATTTTGTTAGAATTTGCACTAAGCTTCACACTACCCGAAAAGTTACAAATCACAGTTTAATTACAGCACAGATATATTTAGATGGGAATAATAATAAAAGATAATCTGGATAATCTCTGACCATTCTTTTGATTTCCTTCTTCCTTGTGCCATAGCAGTATCAACAAGTTAAGGAATTTAGTTTGCTGAAATTATTTAAACTTTAGAAATAGAGGTTACATGTTACTGTATTTCCTCAAGATTCGTTATGTGACTTGTATGAGCATAAATCAGTTTCAGAGAGCAGCAGTTAATTTTAATGTCAGAACAGAAAATTTGGAATATCTACAAATAGCAAGGATCTAACTCGATGTCTTGAGTGCTTGTATGTTGCACTGTGTTTTTTTGGTTCCCTCACACATCTGCTTTCCTACATTAGTTTCTTTCCTCTGCACGGATTAGTTTTTCCCCTGCACGTGATTAAAAATAGTGAAATTTTTCCATTTTAAACAGCACACTACTCATTTCTCTTGGCATAATCTGCTTTGATTTTTATTGGCTTATCTGTGTGCAAAGTCACATTCTGAGTGTTCTTTATGCTATGAGAAGAATGTGATCTTGTTCTCAAAACCTTCAGCAGGTTCTTTGCTTGTTTACAGATACGTCATTGATGTGCATCCATTTGAATTTAGGCAAGAGTTCATGAAATACATTTTAAAGAAATTCCAAGAAAACCAGAAATACTGAGATGAAAATATTGACTTCAGTATCTTCATACTGCAGGTAGCACAACTTGTCAGGAGAATCTAGTGGTACAAAGATGAATGTGAAGGAGGATAGCATAGGTTGATATAAAGCTCATTTACTATATCAAATGTTTTTAAATCAGCAGGCAGAAAACTTTAAATGATTTAAATTTTACTTTGCCTTGAACTTTTTAAAAAAGCACGTGTAGTTGAAGCAAATTGCAGAGGGACCTGTCCACTGAATTCTGAGCATCTCCAAGGATGGAGGTGGTGCAGCTCGCTGAGCATCTTGTTCCAGGGCTTAACCACCCACATGGTTTAAAAAACCCCAAAACTAAACAAACAAAACCTAATTCTTTTTTTTCTCCAGTCACATTTTTCTGTGTTCTCACTTGTATGTTATTTCTTGTCCTGTTGCTGTGCAGCTTCAGGAGCAGTCTGGCTCTGTTCTCTGCGCTCCCCTCCCATTAGATACTTGCAGACAGCAGACGGCTCTCCCCTCCACCATCTCTTTCAAGGCTGAACAAATTCAGCCTCTCCTTGTAACATCACTTGCTTCAGTCCCCCAGTTGTCTTGGTGGCCCCTTCTTCTGGACTCATTCCAGTAAGTCAGTTTTTCTCTGTCGACTGAAAGGTACTAAAAGCATGTCTTGCTTAAAGTGGTACCAACCTGTGTTTGTGACCGTGGTGGGAGCCAGGGGCTGTGTGGAGTGAAATGTAGCACTACGTTCTGAAGTGGAGATGCTGTGAAGCGATGCCCGTAAGGTCATCCAGCAGCTTTCAGGTAGGAAGAACTCCCTTGTCTGGTGTGGAGACTCCAAGGTGATGTGGAAGGCTGTCAGTTCAATGCTGTCTGACCAGGTTGCTTTAGATACTCTACATGAGGAGGATTTAATGTTTAGTATAAAATTTACTTACGTGAAGCTACTGGGTGCTGTGTGGTGCTCCATTTTGATTTAGAAGAGGCACCAGGATACTGAAATCACAACAGAAGCACAATATAGCAACCGCAGCTTGCGCTTGGATCACCATACAAATGTGATTCCCATCACTGGGTCTCTGTATGGTCATCCACAGCATGATGGGTGTCCTCTGTCACCAGGAAAAAGTATGTGGCTCAAGCCCTTTACTCTCCTCAGAGGTCCTTTTGTTGGTTGTTCAGATTTTATACTTTTTGTTGGACTGAGCTCAATCTATGCCTCCCCTGCCCTGCTGCCCTGACTAGCTGGGAAGGCACTACTCTGCTAATCCTTAGCAGGGGAGGCTGTTGATACAACGTGATGACCTACTGATACAGGTTACCCTCCCTTATACTGAGATTAAGTTAACACTACAGGGTGGTCATTCCTTGCATTCTTCCTGAGATCCTCGCCCTTGCTCATCTCCTTCTTCCATTGTGGAGGTTTGTTGGTAGCTCATGCGTGCCACGCTGTATCTCTCTGAGACTTGTAAACGTGTTCCTTGAGAACTGGTTGGTCACAGCAACGAGGTGTGAGCCTGCCCATACTTGCTGCTTCTCATCTCAGAGCTGAATAGCTCTATATTTTGGTGACACAGAGTAAGTATGTCCAGCTGCCTGACTATGAGCTGGAAAAAGACAAGGGAGATGAGCTGCAGGGCAACATCAGTATGCTCAGCCCTCACTCAGCCCTGGGGTGTATCTGAAGGGCTGCAAGAGAGGGCAACAGCCTCAAAAGCAGGTTGATGACCTAGCTGAGATATTTTGAAAGGCTCAAATGTACTTCAGTGGAAAGAAGGACCAAAGATGCCTTATGCGGATCCCTTCTGACTACACAGGATGACCCCACAGTCCTGGGGGGACCTGGTCACAGTCCTTATACCTCGGTGGTGCTGGAAAGGTGTATTTGGCTTTGGGAATAGGAGCCTTTCTGTAGGAAGGAGAACCGGGAGGAGATAACCAGGAAGTAGCCTTCAGAGAATTATAGGAGTTAAAGGATCTGCTGTAGGAAATCTAGTGCTCATTCCAAAGTTCATCATCACTACTTTGACACAAAGAAAATATGTAATTTCTTATTTGCCATCTGTAACAGTAATCTGTTCAGTTTCTCTGATCATAAAAACATCTACTACAGCGATGAGAATATTTTTTTCCTTAGCATATGCATTTGGAAATTATTTTTTTTCCCTTTGCATTTCTTGCAGTACAAAACAGTATGCATATTAAGCAATGTTTGACTTCTGGAGGAAAGTTAGGGTACCCCCTACTGGGTATTTTTGGAAATAAACCTGAGCTAAAACCTACCGCTTTCAAGTCAGGAATAGCCAAGCTTAATCCAAACTGCAATTTTAATGCAATTTTTAATTGGCTGAAGAGGAGCATTAGAGTTTGGTGTTTTGTTTTCTGCCCAGGTAGTTTTGTCCCTGGTTTCACTGGAGTGAATCAGCCTGTGAAACCATTTCTACGCAGGTGGTTGTAGCTCCCAGGCTGAGAGTTGTGTAGTAGATGCCAGTGGAAATAGCGAGATGTTTTCACAGCTCTTGTTGCCTAGTAACTAAAGCTCAATTTATAACTTCAGTGGGATAAATTTGATGCGTTTTGCCTGTCTTTTCCTTTTTAGTAGTGGAATCCATACACATGTATTTAGATTTCAATGTGTTATCACCTGATAACTACCGGGTATTCAGATCTCTCTTTTTGCAAACTCAATTACCATGGTTGAAGACCTCACTTAAATTTCACATAATTAAGACAGATCTCCTAGATCTTGTGACGTTTGTTCATTGTTTACATGTGTGAGCAGGCTTTTCAGTTTACTTGTACATACAAATCTTTAATTCTTTTCTGCAAAACATTCTCAAATTCATCTTCTTGTTTCTTTCACTGATTTGATAATGATTCTACATGTTTGTCTACTAAATCCTCTTACACAGTCAGGAATTGTTCTTGGAGCTACTTGCTCAGCTCTACTGATAACCCACTTAAAATTGCATAAGACTGTTTGAATTACTGAATTTGTAAGCAAGCGTGAAATGTTTGATTCACTGAAATAACTTGTGTAAATAAGCAGTTATATTAGATATCTAGCCCTGATTTTTGGTGCTTCTTGTTATCATATCCTCATATTCATTATCAGATGAATTATCTGCTCACTGTTTTAACTAATCATACCATAATTCTAGTAATTTCTATGGTTAGAATTATTCAAATTTTCATAAATACATACACTAATATGAAATGAATTCACTGGACTATTTTAACCTTGTCATTAATAGACTTTAAACTTAACTGAATTTGGTTTTAAGTTGTATGTCTTTATCTGATACTTGTTCCTATTACATGCAGATCTCCATTTATTTTGCTAGATTGATATTTTCAAGAAGTATTGAAGGCTCAAACTAGCTTCTAGTTATTTTGCTTAGTAGTTAGTAGTATCTTAGTGCAGTCACTGTGTTAATTTCCTTCATTTCTTTCATTAACAGTTAATACCTGAAGCAAACTTTTTAAAAGGTGTGATCCTTCTTTTGTTGTCCATGTTGATAGCCTTTGGTTTACGCATTTCACTGTAGGGCATTCCTGATTCGAGGTAGGGATTGATTTCTTGGGGGATCAGAAAGATAGTTTTCAAGCAGGCTTCATATATGTTGTGTTTGAGAACAGCCAAAAAGTTTAAAACAAGCATCAATTACAAGATTGTATCACACACAGTCCTTGTTGTTTTTAGTTTTAATTTGGGTCTTCAGGGATGTTTCAAGAAAACAGTGTAAAAAGTAAACAATAACAGTAGCTCGTTAGAAGCTGAGTAGATGTTCACAGAGATGATGGCAAGTACATGATGCTGCAGACAGCTACTGAGATTCAAACTTCTTCCTAAGAGCAGTAACTTTAGTATATTTTGCAGTTTTCATGTACTAGGAGTTACACAGATCTCTTTTCACTTTACCCTGCTCCTGCAGCTCTCTTGTTCTTCCAGTTTCCTTCTTGCCTGACTCTTTTTAATTCCACCCAGGTAATTGTTTAAAAAAAAAAAGTAAAAATTAATAAGGGTGCTGCAGCCATTTGTATATTTTGCTTGCTTGTTATTGATGCAGCTCTGTAATTTATGCTTTTGTTATCTGTAAGTAAAAAGTTGTAAGACTTGTGTTAAAATCTTCACTGCATGACAACAGAAAAGATGCAAGCTAACATTAATTTCATACTTGAATGTTCTAAAAGAGAAAGCTCACTGAAATAACTGTCAATGGCACAAAATGAAAATGCTGTGAAGAAGAAATTGCAGTTAGCAGTAAGGAATTGCACTTATAGTTCACCTAAATGTTACATTTAAGTTTTTGCATGGTAAGTGAAATGCACTTTATACTGTTTTTGAAATTATTCCTTATTTTTTGCTTTCTCTTTGAAAGTTGAGGGACGGTTCTGTCATTTACACTGGTTCTTTGCTGGTATGTATTTTTAATGAATTGCAAAATATTTTATACGCTCAGGCTTTTAAATCCCTAAATTGTCCCAGACTTCTTTGGAAACCTAACTAAATCCTTACTGGAATCAGTTGCATAAATATGATTATTGTTGATTCTAAAAAAGATGGATAACGTCCATGCAGGCTTTGATGCAAATAAGTTTTACATTCTCTATCATGATCTAGAAAACTTTGATTTAAAGCATTATCTAATGTCAAAGGGTTGGAGATGAGATGCAGTTGTGGAGTGTTGGGAACTTACGAATTAATATTGGAAAGACTTGATGTGTGAGAATTATGATCTATGGAATGATTTCCCAGTGAACATGGTGGTAGAGATGTTTCTTGTGATTTTAAAGGGAGGTGAAATAACGATGTTAGGCTTTAAGTTCTTCAGTCCTGTAGTTCTGAAATTTTCATTTCTTTAAGTCTGTTTTACTAATGGATTGGTTTGTGTTTTCTTCCTTAATATTGACAGTTCTGTTGTATAAGGTCAGAACTGAACTGGGATGTTAACTACTTGTTACTTCTTACAGGTGCTGCTCCCAGCTGCTGGTCTCTTGCAACTGCAGGATGTGAAAAGGACATGCTGTGAATTTCTGGAATCCCAGCTTCATCCTGTCAACTGCTTGGGAATTCGTGCTTTTGCTGACATGCATGCATGCACAGACCTCCTGAACAAGGCCAACACGTATGCAGGCAAGTTATCATTAGAAGACAATACAGCTTGATATCTGTGTGAGGGGGTGCACGTGCACATGGATTTCATACCTATGCACTCACCCTTACCCAAAGGAAACTGAATTTTATCCAGGATACTGCAGACATATTTTCTGAAAAAGACTGCATTTTTTATGAATGTCTGTCAGAGAAAGAAACTTTCCTGACTGTAACATGGTTATAGTTAGCACAAACAGGCAGTATTTTCATGGCCTATCAGGTCTATGCAACTACTAATCCAGAAAGAATCTAGCTTGCTGCTTACAATTTTGCACCATGACTTAGGGGAGGAAAGCAGGAAGGAATTACAACTCTGGTAGTAGAAAAGCAACTGCCAAGAGTCAAAGCCTCATTTAAGGTTTTCAGGACCATTGGAAGAATGGAGATGAAAGATGAGGGTGTGTGGGGAAGCTATCTGTAGCCCCTGTATTGCTCTGGCTAAGAAGTAAGGCAAGAAACATACCATAAAAGTATTGTCTGGAGTAATCTGTCTTGTGCAAATCCTACTCATCTAGCCCCAAGACTTCAAATTTCCTCCTAGAAAGGATACCTGTAGTATCATTCTTCTGTCTTGACATAAAGTGGATAGAGATGCATCTTGTAATTAAGCACGTAGTTCAATCAACAAAATATCTTACTACTCCAATTTTAACTTACCTTTAAAGATTGCTTGTCATTATCTCTCATTCTTTGCTGTGTTTATGGAATTTTTAATTCATTCATAAAAGTACATTGTCATCTTCGACTGTGTTTTTCACATCTGTAGGAGGACCGGCTCATGTAAAGTCTTGACATTTTGAAAATTAGATTCTCATTTTGCTTGCTGTTACAAATAAAAAAGCAATTCTGATTCTTTGAACTCACAGTAGTGTTGTTGTGGGGACAAGGGAGAATAATCGTTCTCTTAATGATGCTGGTGAGGCCACAGGTGGAAAAATGCTGAATTGAACTTTAAGATGCATACAGTGAATTCACAAAGTTTAACAAGAACACAGTAAGGAAACAGACTGACCTATGCTGAAGGCTGTGAGTCTGTTAGGTCAAGAAACTAAAAGTCTAGGAGGATGAAAAGGAACACAATCTTCCTGTGCATAAAAAAGGCTGAGAATGAGTAAGCTTAATTTGCGAGGTATTTTTGAAGTACTTTCATGCAAAAAGAAAGATCTAACTGTAAATGTAACACAGCATCAGGCAAGCTGCCTGTGAGAGTTTTGGGCTCTCTCCAGTGTTGGGCAACTTTAAATAACTGGTTAGGTGAACTTCTCATTTAGGTTGATCTAGATCACACCTGTGTGCAAAACAAGATGATTTGAAGTGCTTTCTAGTTTGCATTTCTATGATTCTGTAAAGGCTAGAATCCTTTTTTTATTTTATTTTCCAAATACATTTTCTGGAAATTGAGAGCAAGTATTACCAAATCAGTAACTATTAATCTAATACACGCGAATTACCTCGTTTGGCTGCTTTTGACACCAAGAAAGGTTGCTTAATGTAGATGACTAAAACATAAACAAAGCCATTTGTGTAAGCTTTGCACAAAGCAGCAAGTTTGTAGTGTAACACTGACTAAAACTAATGCTTTAATTTCTTCAAGTAGCAGTGATCTTAGTACCTTTTTGACTGTCTTTTTTGTGTGTAGCATGCCTTGGGGTCTTGATGTTTGCGTAAAGACTGAAGACAGACCAAGGAATTAATTTTTAATGGAAGTTTTTCACAGTGAACAGAAAACCTCTCTTTTATGGATTTAAATGTAGTAACCAGCAAAGTAGTATATTTTGATTACAGCTACAGGAGTGAATATTCAGAGAATAGGACAAACGTTTTAGAATACGCTGCTAATCCAGAAATCATGGCTTGTCAGAGGTTGAGAGTGGTTCTTAGGTATTGCCTCTTTACATTCAACTTAGACTATCTGTCCTGCCACAGATCTTTTCTTGTCTTTTCAGTGTCCCTTGGATATGTCATTTCCACTTTAGCTTCAGCAAAATTGAACTGTTTTTCATCTAAATATCTTTCCCTTCCCCATTGTCTTCTGTCACTAGTGGCTTCAGCGTTCTCCCAGCTGTTGAGGTTTGTAAACTTAACAACTTGAACTCTCCTCTGCCATTTCTTTCAACTGCTCTTACTTATTCATCTGTTTTGTTTCTTCCATCCTCACAAAATTTGTGCTACATGAAATTTCTCTTTTGTTGCAGTGTAAATCTACTTCTGCCTCAACTTCCTCTTCTCTGTTCATTAAGGTAATATTATGAATTTTGCAGTGCTCGTCCCCCCCACCCCTGCCCCCTTTTTTTTTTTTGGCTGCTCCCAGACAGATCAAATTCCAGCTTCCCATCCTTGGCTTTTCCAATTCAGCAGACTTATCCCTCCTTGAATTTCATTTCATATCTCTCTCTACTTCTTTTGTGCTTGGAACTAACTTCCTCTTTCTTCTGTAGTCAATCCACCTTCTTTTTCTGTTGGATTCCTTCTGGAAGTACTTTCCTCGTATATGCTTCCCTTCATGTCCTTGTATTCTTGGAGTCCTTCTGGACCGTACCATGAGGTGCTAGCTCTGCTCCTACTGTAGTTTTGCTGAATCTGTGGCGAATTTTAAGGCAGTGCACACTCTGTTCTTGCTCTTAAGATAAATACACTGTGTATAGTTAGGATGTGAGCTTCTTCATTGCCTGGCACTCTGCTCTGTCCTTGTTAATCCCCACTATTCTGACAGGCTTAGTCTGAGAGCAGTACAGAAAAGAGAAGAAATATCCCAAAAATGCTGCAGGGAAAAAAAAAAAGATTGTATTGCTTTTCATAGCTTTTCTAAAATGTACAATGGCGAATTAACGTTATTAACAATTAGTACAGAGTTGGAACTGAAGATTTCCCTGAAATAGAGTGCTGAGTGCTTATTTCAGATGTGTAGATCCAAATAGTAGGCTTTTTACTGCCATGTGTAATTTTAGATCACACAAAAATAAAGATTTTGATGGATGTTTTCAATGGCTTTACTTTCAACTAAATCTGTTTTCCAATACAGATTTTTTTCCCTCAATTTCTGAAGATGATAATTTCTTTATCAAGAATGGATATTTCAAAAACAACAACAACAACAACAAATGCTGCAACTCATACGGTTAGATGTCCATTAACAGAATCCTTGGTTGCTCTCTTGTGTGAAACTGCGCTGTACAAAGCAGCCAAGTCCAGTAGTATTTTAGTATTTTAATCTAGTGAAATTGTATGCAAAGTATTTATATATCAATTTAAAAAAAACAACAAAACAAGAGCTAAGAGCTATTCAGGTTGGTTTTGAAAGGACTTCCTTTTGTAATGCATGCCTTAGGGGAGAAGTTCTAGTGTAGATGCGACTCGATACTTTCTGTGATAACTGCAGTTAAACTATTATGCAAAAGGTTTTAATTAAATTTTTCCACCTCTTACAAACACCATATCAGCTCCTAAAGGCTGTCATTTTTTTGTTGTTTTATGTAACAGGAGGCAAGGCTTGCATTTGAGATATAGTTTAGATAGCAAAAGTTCAAGGGAATTCATTTTCATATAACAGTTGCTTGATTTTTAATTTGAAATTCTTTTTTTCCAACTTCTATTCTGACTATGCCTTAACTTCTAAACAACCTCACTTTTAAACTATCAGTTTAGCTGCAGTTAGATTTTATATTTCTAAAAATTAATTTCCATAAGTATTAAGACATTAGCAAGACTGAGTGCGATATTTGTTAAATGTGTTTGAGAGTTTGGGAACTGTGTACAGCTTGTAATCCTCCTTCTCAGGGCCATTTTGTTCAGACATCCTTTGCTGTGCTAAGAGAGACTTTGCAATCAGAGTATGGACAACTGAAAAAGATAAGGAAGCTATTTGCTGATCCCTGCTGGGACTTGCAAGGTACTGAACTGAGCATGCACAGCACTCCTGATGTGAAAGTACATAGACAAGAAGGGCTGGCCTCTGCTTCTCCGTGGAACAGCCTGATCATCAGCTTTGCTGGATTTCTGTCTTCTGACTCCCTGTTTTTCTTCTGTACAATTTTACACCTTTTCAAGTCAATGGTTTTCCTCTTGAATTTTCAAGCATCTAACTGCCATCTTGACTATCATAGCATCTTTTTCACGTATTCTTGAGTGGCTCTGTGTATTCAAGGCTCTTTCTCACAACTTTTTTTTTCAGAAGTCTTGAGTCAAAGATATGTGGCTGTGCCATTTCAGAATCAGACCTGATATCACAGACAGCTGAACTGCCAGGAGCAGACATTTCAGGATTACAAAAGAGGACTATTTGATGGAAAGAACAGTGACAATGTTGCCCTGCTAGAGAAAATAAAAAGCACTTGGATGTTTAATTTCTTCTACTTTTTTTTTGATTACACTTGCTATTCTATATTTAGGAAAAAAGAGTCAGAAACATACTTCTAGTAATAGACAATGATGGCGTTAAAACAAATTGATGCAAATGTAGATCAAAAGTTATGAGAAAACTGAGACTCTGGAACTACCTTCCAGTGGGAGTAAAACCCAGCTTTCATTAGAATTGGAGCTTCGTAACTGTGTGATAGGGATGGTCCTACTGACTACTAGATTTCTATAATTTAGGAGAGCCATTTCTATGTATCTGATCCCTATTGAGAGATCTGAAATTAGTGGACGCTTGATACAAATTACTTGGAATTAGCTTCTCTTACAATTACATTTTCTGATATGCTAACTGTTCTGGTGATCTTCCATAGTGCAGTCCTACTCTCGGTCTTGTAGCACGTCCACGGGTAGGGAATACATCAAGCTGGGGTCTCTTTTGTGAAGATTTTTATTAAGAGTGTGTGACTTGAATGCTGTTAGTAAGCGTCTGTTCTCAGTTTTAGTCTGTGATATATCCTACATAGTTTTAGGGGGTGCTCATAAAATAAGAAATGTCCATGGTGCATTTTATAGTTATCACAACGTTAACCTCAAGATAGATTGATAATGTGTTTTAATGAAAGAAAGTGGTTTGATTCTAGGAATTTCTTACGATAAGCAGTAGTAAGGCTAAATAGAAAACTGTAGGGGGAAGGAAATGAATTAATCCCCAGACAAAAGAAAGATTACTAAAGAAAATAGTTTTAAAAGGGGTGTGCCATCTTGGACAGGAGTCGATCTCAATGGCTTTTCTAGCAATCTTTAATAAGAGAGAGAGAGAGGAAATGCACTCCACACCTCTCCAGGTGACGCCAGTCCTGAGATAAATTGGAAGGGCTAACTGGAGAGCCTTACAAGACAGCTGGTATTCTGAAACAGAAGAAATACTTCTTGTCTTTGATGCTAAGAGTATTCTTTTCTTTTTGTAATGTTTCATTATTGTGCTTTTAGCTAGAAGTGGACTTCTGTAGTCTTGTGAAAAGATAAAAGCAAGTTTCCAGAAATCCTGTGAACATATTTCACTTACACCATGAAGTTCTGCCGGTGTCGTGGTCTGTAGCACCACTGTACCAGAGCCCTCATGCAGAGCTTAGCCCTCCAAATGGGTCTTTCTTGCAACCAAAGATGATAATGTCCTCTGACTAATTGCATAAACTGGCACAGGATTTGGAAATGTTGGGCTTGCTGTGGAGGAAGTGTCTCTTGGTGACCAGCTTTACACAGCAAAGCTGTTTGGCTTTAGCATCATGCTGAGAAACTTTTGATAGGAATCTTAGTGTGAGTTGTGAAGCATGGATTTCTGTATCGTATTTTAGGACACTGCACGTTGTATTCTGGTGCTCTGCCTAAAACTTTGAGCCCTGACTAGATCTGGAAGCACGTATGTCTTCTGCAGCCTATTCTGGTGTACATTTGTACTCGTGAGATTTAAAGGACATATTTAGCAGAATCTTTCTTACAATTCTATTCTGAGAGCAACGTCTGTTGCTATGCTTCTGTTACCTTGGCTGCTATGAGTTTCATGGTGTTCTCAAAAGCAGTTATTTAAGCATAAAATTGACAAGTAAATCAGATTTTAAAAAATTGGTTTCTGTGGTGTTTAGCTTCTGCCAATTAAACTGGCAGAGGTTGTCTGTGCATCTGGGTTCCTCCTGGCCAGTGCCTTATGTTGTGCTGTTAGCAAAGACCTTTTGTCACAAGCCAAAAATATGACATTGTGAATTGAAGTAATAATTTAAAAAAAAAAAGTTTTAAAACTTAATTCTTGCTAGGTATTTTTATCTCATTTGCTTGAGAAATTATCATTGTCCTTGTAAGTGAACGTAAGGCTTAGATATTCCCAAGCTCCATTCTCTGCATCTCTGTAAAATGAATAAAGTAAAATCAATGCTATCAGTTCAGGAAGAAGCTATGTTTCTGGAAGGTTCCAGCTGGTTTTGTAGCACTAGCACATCAAAAAGACACAAGTACTCCATTTAGTTTATTAAAAAATAAATCTGTTTTCTGGAGCAGAAATAGTTGGCCTATAACACAAAACATGCTTACGAAAGAGAACTGAGATATTTGATTGTGACCTTTTACTTCACAAACTAATAGACACTGGATTACTGTCTTGCAAAGATCTAGGAAATAGGGTTTTTTTTTCCTTTTTTTAGCTGCAGCCTATGGCACCGATAAGCTCCAGCCGTATTTTTCTTATGTGTTAATGCAGCTTTGAGAAGATCCTTTGCGAGAAGATTTCTGAAAGTGTACAAAATACTGAAAAGTTTTGTGATGCATATTAAGAATCATCACCTGCTGGAACCCAGAAATGTTGGTAAATGATAGTAATCTGTTGCTAACAGGATAGAAAGATAAGCAGTTTTCAAAACATATGAACACTGAGAACAGACGTTGCCATAAAACATGAAGCAGGAGACCAGTTACAGGCTCTTATTTTTTGCCACCATGATTCTCTGAAATGTTTTTCATTGGAGGGAACTTCAACAGTCCTTTGCTTCTGTATTTGCTTATTCCACTTACTGAAGGGAGGGCAGCCAGAAGTGGTTTGACTGCAGGTATACAAATGAGTGAAGTGGTGTTTGTGAATTAACCCACAAATGTTTGTTATCAGTAGCATAAAATGTCCTATGCAGATTTCAGATGCAGCCTTTCTTCCTGTGTAATTGAGAAATAGGAAAGTAGTGACAATGTCTCTAGTGCTGCCAAGGCACGCGTCTTTTGGACAGGAGAGGTAGGTGAAGCACTTACTGCTGCTGTGTGTGATGTAGAATACACATCTCCAGACTCCTGATAGAAATACCAACAAGTGGTACTTCTACAGCTCCTCTTATCCTCCTTTGCTCTGAATGATAGCTTTGTTTATTGTACACCCAAGCATTTTGTTAGTGGTCCCTTTCACATTAAGAACTTCCTTTTTGTCTCTTTAGTGTGTCCCTGGAGCTGAAGTCCCAGCCTACTGATACAGTGCAGACAAGGACAGATCTTTAGCTACCCAGATAGTAACTGTCTCTGCCAGTTGCGAAAATGTGAAAATCTGGTTTTCATATGCAAATGGAACAGATATTTTAGAAGCTTTCTAAAATTGATATTTTTTTAAGGCAGATTTAAGTTCTGATGATAAAAAATTAGAATTCTACTTGCTCAGAAAGTGGGAATTTGAGAGCCAAGACCCTTCAGTTCCTAAGCCAGCTTGTTTGCAGGCTGCCTCATTTCTCAAGCCAGCTGGCTTCAGTATCTAGGTAGAGTGGCAAGAAGTCAGGCAAGATTGCAGAATGAATTTGTCAAAGTTGCACGCTGTGTGCGAAATTCTGGTTTGGAAAAAATAAGTATTTTACTCTCGTATGAAAAATTCTAGCCAAGATAGTTCTATCTGCCTGTTTATCTAGGAGACACTCATGGTGAAGTAGTGTGTTATCTAACGCAACAAATAAAAACACGGCTAGTTTGAGATTTTGCAGGGGATAGGTGCACAAAATCTCTAGTCATGTAATTAAGTTTCATGATGTTTGATGTTAATATCTCAGATTGTGTAATCTTTCAGGATTTGAGCAATAATATGGAATAATCCAAATCCTATACCAGAAGGTAAAACCCCCAACCAATATTATTTTTCTCTCATAATTTTTAGAGATCAGAGTCCAAATGGAATTTTTGGAATTCTTACTATGGGATCATTTTATTTCAAAGTAAGATGATGATATCCTCCTTGTGAAAGGGAAACAGAAAGGTTTGAATTTCATAAGCATTATTTTTATTAATAAAAAATGTCTTCTCCTGTCTTCAGTGCTTGAACAGTTTTAGATAAATTGCTGTTGGCATATTTAAATGGTGTTTTTGAGTTTCCTTATTCTTTTTTTCATTTCTTATTTTGAATAATCCATTTAGTTATAATTTCAGTTGGCTTCTGACAAACGGTTATGTCAATCAGTTAAGATGGTCTCCTTGACAACAAGAAATGTGGTTCTTAAGAGGCAAGTGATTTCAACCTTCCCACATTTTTTTCTCAGGGATAAAATTTATATAGCAATGTACTCTCCTATTTCTTGTTTTTCTGTGGTTGGTTCAGCTGAGGATTTGTTTCCAGGTACTGCCTGGGAACCTGAGCGTGAAGCTCTGAGTTGTTTAATTTCTTTTTTCATTCTTTTCATCTCTTAGCTCTTGGCCACATGCATTATTTCATGCTTTAAGCACAGAGCTGGAATTCAGTAAAATAATCTCTTAGATTTTGCTCAGGTACTGTCTTTTTATATACATTTTTTTTTATTTTCTCCTACAATTCTCTTCCTAGCATGAAGACAGTTTCACATTTGTAGTATTTCAAAAATTCTCAACTTTCCCACTTTGGGTGAGGGACTGGATCTCTTCTTTTTCTTCAAAGCATGTCATAAATCTAAACCACCTTTTTAAAAAAGGCTTTTGTATATAAAATTAGCTGAATATTTCTAGTTTCTGAAGCATATCTTGTTGGATGTGACACTTGGATTGGCTTTCTCAAAGGAAGATGAACAAGGCTTCTGAGCTTTTGATGTGTTTTGCTTTCCTTTTCTGCCTGCTTCTTATCTCAGCTTCTGAGTTGTCAGATGTGCTGTTTTGTGGCACTGTCACTTAAAATTTGGAGTTGATCATGAAACTAATTTAAGCAAATGGCATTTTTCAATTTCCATTTGCAATGTGCTAATAGTAAAATTCAGCAGATATTTATTTCAGTAAGTGTGCCTCTCAAAATCCTACTTCAGCTTGAGAAACTGTATTTGTAGAAATAAATACAGAGGAAAACAGACCATTATTCTTCTCCTCCTCACCAATCTTTGTAATGTTACAGAAATTGATATTACTTCTCAGCCATTCTCTTCCATAGCCTGAAGTGCTGCAGAAAATACTACCTATGTTACAAGAGAACGCTGCAGACTTGGAGGACTTGCAGGGATTATGACTGCATGAATGGAAAGGCTGGCAGGATGAGAGAAAAGGCAAGGACTATCTGCTTAGAATTGAAATGAAGGATAAAAAAGAATAACAAACGATTTTGAGTAGACAGATTGTGGCTTTTCCTGTCGTGTTCAGCATTAGAACATGTTGATATTCACTGAATTTTGATTAATGGTAAAATGTGTGCTACGTTTAGATGCGGAGCTTTTAGTTCAATGAGAATGTAGGATTATTACTGCAGGGAAGGTATTAGTCAAGAATTTTAACAGAATTCAGAGGGCTGGATCTTGTCTCACTAGAACTCATTGTTTAGTGAAATGTAGCTAAGGTAAAATGTCATCATTCTGGCTACCAATCTCAATTTTTTCATGATTATGGTGAGATCTTTATGAGAAGAGGTTTTATTAGCATTTACGTATCATCTGCATTCTTGGACTTTTGTCTGAAGCTATTTATGTTGCCTGTTTGAAGGAAAAGGATGCTGAACTAGATAGAGGACAGGGAATTACCATGCTGCGTTAGATTTATACATTACATAATATATCGTACGTAATGTTCTCTAATCTTTACTACAGTTCACAAAAACTGTTGTACCCTGCAAAGTCAACCTGAAAAATTAGACTTCTTAATCTGGAAGCATTCAGCACTCATAAACTATCTTCTCAGAACTGAAGGATGGTTGAGGTGGGAAGGAAATTCTGGAGGTCCCCTGCTCCGAGCCCAGCTCCAGCAGAGCCACCCAGAGCAGGGTGCCCAGGCCCAGGTCCATGTCCAGGCAGCTTTGGGAGATCTCCAAAGAGGAGACTTCACAGCCTCTCTGGGCAGCTGTTAAAGAAAGTAAAAGTTAATGTCAAGCATCGAGTACTAGTGGAGTGACAGAAAAGGCTTTAGAAAATTGTTTAGTTTCAATGTGTTTGAGAGCTTTTTAAAACTTTTTCTGACTTCTTAGATTCCTTCTAACTTCTGTTAAAGAGGGAAAAATACCATTCAACTGGATGAAGCTACTTAGTGACTGAATGGCTTACAAAGCAATTTTAAAGGAAGAGAGAAGACAGCCAAATAGCTGAACAACAACTTGATTAGATTACATGCTCTTATATTAAAATTTCTGGTTCTATGGCCAGATATTTTGTCAGCTTTGTTTACTTTGAGGCATTTTAAAAAAAAAAAAAGTGAGGAAAAATCACACAGCTCCTATACCTTGTAAAGACCTGTGGTAGGTCCTACTCTTATGAACTTGAAGAAACTCTGAGAGATGGAATGAGATGGGGGTTGGACTCGATGATCTCTTGAGGTCCCTTCCAACCCCTACAATTCTGTGATTCTGTGAGATGCAAACCTGTTGCGTAGCTGTTCGATTTGTGTTTGTCAACAACATCCAGGGCATACTCTTTTTCTGGAATCTTTTTTGCTGTATTTGTGTGTACTTTCAAATACAAAGTTAGCAAAATGAGAATTAAGTACTTGCCAAGGACAAGTATTGAATTGAACCATTGATGAAAATGCAGAATTGATATGGTTGCTACTTTTAGTATATTTTAATATTAGAGTTATTTTAAAGAATCTTTAAATATAAATACAGTGTTCGAGACCAAGCTTTCACCTGTACAAAATGTGTTAAGCTGCTGCTTCTAAGTATGACATAGTAGGATGCACATTGAATCATACTCCTTTTTTTGCTCTACTGCTCGGTTTGGTGTAGCTTAACACGGTATGTTAGAGTGCTCTCTTCTTCCTCCAAACAGAACAGCACTTTTCTGATGTTGTACTTAGTGAAGAATACCTCAATCTTGGTGTGGAGCAGGTGTGCAGTCTGATATCCAGTGACAAACTTACAATTGCCTCAGAAGAGAAGGTAAGGCCACCTGTACAACATCACTCTTATTATTCTTTTGTATAAGAGCAAGCTTGTTCTTGCTGCTCTTGTCTGCTGTTTGGGTAGATTCTTTGTTTCCTCAGTGAAATTAAGCATGTACTGTGCTAGCTTAAAGGATTTTTCTCACAAGTGTTGTCAGTTTGATGTTGAAAATTGATATCCCCTCTTGAAAATCCTAAGACCATATTAAATCACATAATCATTTGTTCCTTGAAAAAATGGAAACTAAGTTCGATGGAAATTCCTCCTCATTTTTGGCAGAACAAAGAGAACACATGCTGTGAGTCATATACACAGGTTCAATCAACTCCAACATCGTAGTTTGCAGTGAATGCCATCTACTAACTTTGACATAAGCAGTCCCACAAAGATATTAAAAATGGGCACTTATATGTGAGGCTGTTTAGTCTAAATAAACAAATATGTGTTGTAAAGGAGATGGCTCGGTAGCTTGGTATAACCAAACTTGAGTTTGATTATGTTTTGGCTCACCTTTAGCTAGATCTTCCCCTGTCAAAGCTATTTGTGAAACTGATCTTCAGTGAGTCTAGCCAGATATCCTTGAACCTCAAATGATTTTTTTGTGTAGATGCATTTGCTTTGAGCCTTTGAATCCAGTTGTGTGAGCAATTAAAAATACATTATTTTACTTTTTCCAAGGAGTATGCAGTTGTAATGACATGTCTGCTCAAACGAGCCTGAATTGTATTTTAAAGCATGTTTGAATACTGATTTGATAGATTTTGTGTTAATTTTTTTTCATGATAGAGGAACTCTGAACTTAAGAATAATCTTCTTAAACTACAGTTAACAGAGCCAATTTGCACTTCCCATAATACTCTGAAGATTCAGATCTTACCACATTGATGCATATAATGATGCTTCTATTGAGTATAATTTAGGTTTAATACTCAAGCATCTGATGAGTTGTGAAATACAGGAAAAGCCAAGCTTGGCATTGGTAAGACTCAATGACAAAAGTCATTTGAGTGATGATGTGGCATGCCAATTCACTAAGACAAGAAGTATGAGAGTTGTAATATCTCTGCTGTCTTGTTTGTTTACACAGCATTATTGGATTTTCAGTATTAATGAAATCACTGTGTGCATTTTGTCAATGTAGCACAACTACCTTTAACTGGATAAATACAGAAATAATTGGAGCTGTAACTGCTGTGGTCTTTTCATACACCAGGAATTGTAGTAAAGTAAAAGCTATTTTTGGAGACACACTGATGCTTTCATAGTTATGGATTTGTAAGTCAAGGGACCTGCGTTTGTTTGTTTTCTGGAAGGTATTTGAAGCAGTGATAGCATGGGTAAACCATGACAAAGATGTAAGGCAGGAGCTAATGGCACGCCTGATGGAGCACGTTCGGCTGCCTTTGCTTTCCCGAGAATATCTAGTTCAGGTAAGCAAAAAGGAATTCTTGAGCATGTGAATGTTTTTATTTTTTTAATGCCAGGTGGATATTTTTAAATTTAAACAGAGTTGTGTTAATGTGTTTACTGATGGTAAAAATAAACAAGAAACCACTACTGCATGTGCACATGTATGCATGCACACAGTCAGATGAGGGGCTGGCACATAAAGGATGCTGCATGTAATTAACTTACCTGTTTGGATGACTGCTTGTCGTGGCACGCTAATAATTAGAATGATGTAATTTGCTGAGGTCAAGATATCTTTCGTTTGTAATATGATCTGTGATACAGCACTTAAGTTAATTTTAAATTTCAGAACTGAATGTGTTAAAGTGGTTAGGACTTGGTGACAAAGGAAACGTTTCTTTTCCAGGATCAGATATAAAATATGTGTTTATGTTAATTTTGTGAGATCACGTTGACTATTTTGTTGTCAGGACAAATATTTAAGATTGAAAATATCATTTGACCATTAACATTGATTAGTAGGTATAGTAGTAGGTTGGTAGGTATTTATTTTTAGAAATTCTTTATGATGTTAGTTTCTTCCACTTTGTTGTTGTTGTGGAGTGCTTCATTATATTCTTCTCTCCCCTCCAGTCCACATTTAAGTGTTCTGTACAGACGGTATCTGAAAAGTCAAGACATGTCTGATTGTGAGCAGTCATTTACCGTTGCCTAGCACTGTTTCCTCCACTTAGTAATTAAGAGAATCTGCATCTCCTGATTTCTTGTCCATGACTGCACATTGCCATCACACAGATCTGTGTCTAACTCGTTAAACTATTAGCTAAAAATTCAGAGTAATCTGCATTTGTTTCTGTGATACAGGCTTTATTACACTTCAGTTCGCAATTTGTGTTTTACTTCCTTAATGTGCTCAGATCTTGTTACAATTCTATCAATAAACAGAGAGTTGAAGAGGAAATATTGGTTAAGAACAGCAGTGCTTGTAAAGATTACCTCATCGAAGCTATGAAGTATCACTTGCTGCCAACTGAGCAACGAGCATTGATGAAAAGCACTCGAACGAAATTGAGAACGCCTGCTAGCCTTCCAAAAGTAAGACCCTTATTTTTCCAGTGCACTTATTTCTTCAAATTCCATTTTAATAGATTTGATGACAGCATTACCATCACTTTCTCCAGTTAAAAAAAAAAAAAAAAAGAAAAAAGAAAAAAGAAAGATATCAGAATTATTTGACACAAAAAATGTAAGAAGTGGTTAGCTTTACACTCCATATGATTTGTGCAATGGATCGTTTTTTCCCTCCTCTCTCTCTCCCCAAAATACATGTTTTGACAAAGTTCTTCATCATTTGTGAAACTTATAATAATGGTCCTGGTGTTACAAAGTAAGATTGGTTTAAAAATAATAATAATAAAAGGACCAATGCTTCTGAGTCGTAGTTTATTTTTTACCTAGTATAATCATTTGTTCATTTAAAAAACAATACAAACAAAAAAACACCACCGCCACCAACAAAAAAGACAATATATTCTTTCTAATGATAAAGAAGTTCTGTTGTGCTATTACAGCACTTGAAATAATGGAACAGGAGATTGCATTCAGCGGATTTAGCACTTTTACTTCAAGGGAACCAAATAAGGCTGTTCCGTGATGGATGTTCACAGTACCATTGAATATCATAGATAGTGAATTCTCATACCTGTAGTCAGAGTAGGATGTGAAGATAAAGCAGAATCTGCCTTGTTCATGGGAACTCTGCCTCGATTATGGTTGCTTCCTTCTTTTGTACCTCAGATCTTCCCTCTAGACACAGTTACAAATTGCTTGTGGTTCTCAAAACATGAGTTTTGCCTACTTTGCAAGGCCCAAATTGCTTTTTTAGGAGGATCACCCTTTGGTTTTTAAAGACTTTCTTGATCTTTCAAGTGCTCTCATGTACAAATAATTAACAAATATCATCTCCCTTTCAGTTGATGATGGTAGTTGGAGGACAGGCACCAAAGGCAATTCGCAGTGTTGAATGCTATGATTTTAAAGAAGAACGCTGGCATCAGGTGGCTGAGCTGCCTTCCAGAAGATGTAGAGCAGGTAAATAATGCTTAGTATCTTACTGAGTTGGTAATGCTTCAGAAGAATCTGGGTGTTTTTATAAAGCTTGCTATATTCTTCGGAAGAGTAATTAAGATATTTATCTGAGAAGGGCTAAGCCTTAGCTTCAGTGATCATCCTTAAAATTCAAATAACATCCTTGCTAATCTAGATGTGTAGAAGTTTCAGAATTTGACCTTAATTTGTGCTTCAGTTAGTAGTCTGTACAATAAATTTTCTTTGCCTGTCAGAGATACAGAAGATAAGTATCTTAAAATATTGATGCATTATAATAGTGAGCAATTATATTATTAAAATACCTTATTATTATTAAATCAGATGAAGAATGTGAAGAAATGACCACCTGATACTAAAAAGGTGAAAACGTGATCTTAAAAATATTTGAGATATCTAAGCAAGAAGAAATTCAGCAAGCATGACTTTCAGGAGTGTGAGACATTAATAACAAAAAGTATCAGAATTTCTAGTGCTTGATTTGAAGGAAGCGTGGCTCTACAACACTGTGAAAAGCCTGTGTCATGAGTACTGTAAATTGTGTCAAGTATCTGCATACTTAAGATAGTGCAGAATAAAATAATAGCTAAAGGGAATAAAGTGCTCAACTTTCCTCCCTGTTTTCCTGCTGTAGGAATGGTGTACATGGGAGGCATGGTTTATGCTGTTGGCGGTTTCAATGGCTCTTTAAGAGTTCGCACGGTAGATTCCTATGATCCGGTGAAAGACCAGTGGACAAGTGTTGCTAATATGCAAGACAGGAGAAGCACACTGGGAGCAGCTGTATTAAATGGACTTCTTTATGCTGTGGGAGGATTTGATGGGAGTACAGGTATTTTTGCCTTTATACACTGCTTGGTCAGTTTTCACTACTCTTAACCCAACTGTATCAAGTGTGAATATCTCTTAGCTGTGGTGACACCAAGCATGAGGACAGCCGAGCACCTTGGGGGTGTGGAACACGTTTTAGAGGGCACATCCTTCCACCCAGAACAGAACGAAAGGCTGTTCTCTGCCATCTAAGACTTCAGGCATAACGGCTGGTGAATCTCTTGACAAGTTTCCTTTCAGTATTCCTTCTATAGTCTGAGCCCCTATCTCAAGGAGCATGTGAACAGAAAAATTACACTTCTGCGTTTTCGTCTAGCAGAAATAGGATTATAAACTGTTACTTGAACTGTGGGAAGACTGGTTGTACACATGCAGTTCATTCTCTTCACAGGTACATTAAACCTTTTGTGCAGAGATGATCCGTCCCCTTAACGACTATTACTGATGAGCATATGTATGTAGGAGACAGCATTTTGACTTAATTTAAAAAGAAATAAATTAAAGGAAGAATCTGTCAGAGTTCCACAAAAGCTTTTACTAATTTGCCCGTTTTCAGACACCAAGAATGTGATGACTATATTTGGCTATCTAAAGGGCACCAGTTACACCTTTTGCACAGTAGTTAACAGTTCTTAAATAATTTGCATTTACAGATATAAAGAATTTTCTGGAAGATAGGTTAGGTCTAGCATCTAGATTTGTAGGGAAAATAACTTTTTATTGTTTTCATAGGTTTATCATCAGTCGAAGTTTACAACTTAAAGACAAATGAGTGGTTTCATGTAGCTCCAATGAACACAAGAAGAAGTAGTGTTGGAGTAGGTGTTGTTGGAGGTACGTTTACAAATAACATCAAAAATGGGAGGAGAAATGCAATCATTTATCTTACTATATTTTTCTACTTCAGAAAACCTACTTCAGATTTAGGTTTCTGCTCTGCTCAACATTGTGTTTCAAGTGGTATGCACAATACACAGTCATTGTTTTGGCAAGCTTTTAGCATAGAGTTTTTTTTTTCAGAGCTTCAGCTGTGCATTAGGTGTGCCTAAGGCCAGCTGACAAAAATTGTGCTAACCATGCATGCTGTGTGTTGCGCATGTCAGGAAAGCTGAAGAGCCTGTTTCCTGAAGTGAGGTCCAGAAACTGGTCTTCAGCAATGTAACACTGCACTGTTGTCAACTCTGTTATCTCTGGCTGACCTTCTGGTTATGTGCTAGAATTATGTGAAGGACAGCGCCAGGAAAACTGCTGACTTTCAAGGGCAACTTAGTGCATAGCTTGGAAATTGCTTGCGCAATGCAGACCTACACTGGCTCATGGGTCCTGAAACAGGCTTAGGCATGTTATTTTTTTAAACTGCATAGGAGCCACTGCTGTTTCTTATCTAAAAATGGAGACTGTACAGCTGATTTTCATCTGAATTTTTTGATGTTTCTAGAAAGTGTATCAGCGAGCTTCTAATATTGGATGTACTTAAATTGGTTTGCTTTTGGACAATTCTTAATTTAAAAACAGGGTGAAGTACCTTTGTGTTTCAGCTAGGCAATTCAAAATCTTTTGACTCTCACTGTTCTTGCTAGGTACAAAATTTGCCTTTTCCCTCGTAAGAATGACAAGAACCATAGTGTACTATCCTAACCTATGGACAAAAACAGAAACTCACAGTACCTGCTTGATGACAGTAACTGACAGTAACTACTGGGTAGTAGCTAATTCACAGACCAATGACTTCTCCTTTGAATGTGTAGCAGTACAGTCTATGTGCATCAGGAATTTAGAGATTTCTGTTGGCTACCCTTCTAGGAAAACTGTATGCTGTTGGTGGCTATGATGGGGCATCACGTCAGTGCCTTAGTTCAGTCGAATGCTATGATGCCAATACAAATGAGTGGAGCTATGTTGCAGAAATGAGTACTAGACGGAGTGGAGCAGGTGAGTGAACAAAAATCAACAGTCAGAGTAAAACTGAAGCAGATTTCCTGGTTTTAAATTTTATCTGAAAATGTAAAAGGTAAGCTGAAGTCTGAGTCTAATGAAATGTGTTAGTCTTAGATGGCTCATATATTGTAGATTATAAAACTGTCCTACAGCGTGAGATTCAGTCTGTTAATAGCAAATGTTTTTCCTTACTTTTTCATACTTTTCATATTCCTCTTCTTCCTATAGCTTCTGGTTTTTATAATGGACAGATGAATATGCACTGTTATGACAATCAACGTAGTAGTAGCTAAATAATGAATTATCAAAATCTAGATGTCCAGGATGACAAATGTCATTTCTTCAAAGATATCTCTTTGCCAGCGTTGGGTTCATTTTTCTAATAGCATTTTTAGGTGGACTTGACATGTGAACTGTGACTAGATTTCCACCTCTGTGGAGGACTTGTTCTGCATTCTGATTTACTGCAGGAAATTTTGTCCTTGTTCATTCTTAAGTTTGTATTACTGGTTTCATCTTATTACTTCCACTTATGTACCCTTTGTTTCATCTTCAGTAATTCTTCTCATCACCTGATGTTTACACCCTTTGGATATGTATAGGCTACTGCATGTTATCCTTCCTTATCACTTAGCCAAGGTATATCCATTTATTTCTTTATAATCTTAAAAATCCCTTTATTTTTTGTGGATTTTTTTTCCCCTTTTGGGATTCTGAATATATATGTATTTCTCTTCAGACACATCAAAAGTGCCTGTGGTATTCTGCTCTTGTTTAATGAAATGGTGTTTCCAGAGCTCCGGATTGACTTTAGCATTTTCATTATTTATTATGGACTCAAGTCTCGTTTACTGTTCACTGTCCTCTATTTGTCTTTTGATATTTCAGGTTTTTTCAACTCGCTGAAGTTGTTTTATTTCTCTAGATGCATCCACCATGAACCTTTTCAAGTCCAATTGCGCAATATTATTTTTCTACATTTATTTTTTCAGTTGTTCAGGTCACTTTTTATGCCAAGTACTCAAGGGCGCTTTTTAGCAACACCTTTCAAATATCTGCTGGTGATTGCATTAACCTGCTTCATAATTGGAAGAGACATGGCTACAAATAAAATTGTATGGCCTTCCAGTATGCTCTGTAGATGACTGATAGTTGTCCCAACTTTTCATTTTGCCTTCCATTATTCTTTATTAACACTGAATATCTTTAAATCTATGTAATGATTTTTAAAGTCAGTTCAAATTATTTCACTAGGCATGATATAATAAGTATTAAAATCAATACTGAAGGTAATTAGTTCGTGATATTTCCTTTGACACTCCTACAAACTTAGCAAGTTGATAGGTCTCCTACTTGCTAAAAATTAACATTTTGGTTGTTTCTAAATTAAAACTGTCACGTTAATGAAGGAAATGTGATATGGTCATCTTGATAAAGTTGACAGTTGTCTTGGGAAACTTCTGGTTACTCGATTTGTGTATCTAGAAAGTAAATGCCAGATTAAAAACCGGCCAGAGTTGCAGTAAGGCAGTTGTCTAATACTGGCAAGTTTTGAGAAAATGTTTACACATAAATGGTCAAATTCCTTGAATGATCATAACGACAAACAGCGTTGCTGGGTTGTGACAAAGGTTCATTTTGCACTTGGCCAGCAACCCCATTTTATCTTAAGTTTAAAAATAAATAAACGCCCCACAACCTATTTTTGCAAACTGACATTGTGTCTGTAGTCTACTTATATACTAGATATTTGCACTTTTTTTTTGGATGTTGCTTCTACAAGCCTAAAATGTAGTGCCTTAGATGCAATAACTACAGAGATTTTTCTGCCTTGCCCCTCTCCTCCCTACCCCTGCGTTAGAGTTCAGGACCTTGTTTTCCCAATTCTGCTTTTTACCTTTATCCTCTGTTTAAAAGAAAACAGAGAGGAAAAAGGTAAACCTAGTCACTAATTTCAGATTTATATTATTGAGGAAAATAATCAACATTCTTCAGTGCCACTCTTAAATACATGGAAAATTTTATTTCTGTTTTGAGGAGGAGTGGGTGGTTATGTGAAAAACCGTGACTGTTGATTGAGCTTGTCTGTTGGCAAATACCCCAAACCACTAGAACTGTTTCGACTGTTGATCAGTCCTGGTGTTGTTAGAGCTACTCACTAAAGAGAATTTTGTTCCTGTATTGAATCTGTGGATCTCTGTTCATCTCAAGGAACTTAAGCCCATCTCTTCTGTTCCTACTGCTTCATCTTCATTCAAAAGCAACTTCAGAGGTTAACCCTCAGTTACTCTTCTCTAGTACCAACTGCATCTCAGTTATTGATATGGAGACAAATCTGTTTCCAGCAACATATTGGGATGAGAAACTTCAGATCCAGATGTAGGCCATTTGGGAGGGATGAGAGAGGTAAGACAGGGTCCGGAAAAATGGGCAGGAAAGTACAGAGAGAGGAGAACTCAGAAGACGGCAACAAGAAGATACAGACGGAAGGAACAAGAAATAAGGTAGGACTTGGAAACTGGGTGTGGGATTAAGGGAAAA
This sequence comes from Penelope pileata, assembly GCA_013396635.1. Lineage (NCBI taxonomy): Eukaryota > Metazoa > Chordata > Aves > Galliformes > Cracidae > Penelope > Penelope pileata. The sequence goes on along the minus strand of WBMW01000421.1, from coordinate 1,386,364 downwards.
TGAAGGGCCAAAGAAGAATGAGGAATGTTATTAAAAATAAGGAGCTGCCAAATAAAAAATGGCAGTGTGGCTGAGGAAAGTACGCTAAATAGGCAGGTCAGTAACGACACAGAAAACCCAGGTGGGGAGGAAAAATAACAATGAGGCACATTCCTTTTACTTATCTGCTTGATCTGTATCACATCACACATTTAAGCTAAAAATCTTAGCCATCTTAGCTCTGTAATGTTTAATGCTACAAAAGATGAATGTTGTATTATCCTGTCTAATAAAGTGAGATCAGAGTGGGAGAAAGAAAAGCTGTCACTTTATACTGTGACATGATAGCTAGAAATAATAGAATCAAAGAGGAATTAAATTAACTGGGATGGTTACAGGGAAATGTCAGGAGTGAATGTCACTGATAAAGCTCTTGATAGCATGATTTATAAATCAGTGTCATATTAAGAAGCTATTTTTCAGATTTGCAGTACTAATTAACTCTTCCATGTTTCTTTCCCCTTTAGTAATTAAAATCTGTCTTTTTAATAAGAAAACTTAATTATATCACTAAGAATCATCTCTCTCCCCCTTGTAGGAATGGCCCATACACACAATCAGAGTGATGTATTTTCATGTATTTTTCAGCTGGCTTTTAAGGTCTCAGAGTTGTTTTTTTTTTTTAACCCACCATTGTCTGAAAGACTTAACTGACTGTTTGTGTTCATATTTGCTGTTTCCCTTCCTTTTTAACACAAGTTTTAAGCTTAAACCAACTATCTTAGTAAATTTGTACCTCATGCTTTGAGTTTGAAAATCTTAAATATGACATGTATTAGATTTCCCAGTGTACTTTCCTAGTGATGATTTTTAATTATCTTTATGGTCCATCATTCACAAGTTTTAATGCAAAAAAATTGCATTTCTGAAACCTATTATTTTTGGGTTCTAACAGTGCGTTATAAAGTGAGGAATAAATAAATAGACCTCCTTTTTTGATTCCCCTGTTATCATCTTTTCTGTATGCAAGTAGATCTAGCAAGTAGATCTAGACTAGCTTTATTTATTGCTTCATCCCAAGCTCATAGATTGATAAAATGTTGTTGTAAAGCAAAGGGGACTCTAGAAGTAAAGGAGATCCAAAATACACTTTTGGCTATTTTGATAACTGAAGCTTGGTTCAAGGAAGCTTGGTGTTCTCCTCCAGATCTGCAGGAGGAAGGTACTCACTGTAATCGTTTACTTTCGTTTCATATGTGTTTATAAGGTATTCCAGCAGTTCAGTGGAGACATTCCTATTGTTTAATGTCTACGCATTCAGCTTTTATCCTCTATACTGCATAGTTTCTACTTCCTAAAAATTCAGTTACTCTTTATCATCTTGTCAGATTTCCATTACACTGGCTGAGCGTACCATATCATGTACTGTCATTTCTATTTCCTCTCAAATTTCAGCAGTCCTCACTTTCCTGCATATCCTTTTTTTTTTTTTTTCCATACAAAATTGTCTAAATGTTATGCTGCAGAACACCTCTGGTCTTTGTATGCTGCAATACAGATAAGCATGCAAGACATTTTACCAGTGTCTTGCTTTAGTTTATTGTCTCTTGCTTTGTGTATCCTGACCCAAATGTCTTCTGAAAGTTCCTAACATTGGATGAAGGATTTATTTTAGCAGACGTGTTTGTTGTTTCTTCTTGATATCAGTCCAATCATGCTCTAGTTAATTTTGGGTATTTTCCTATGTTCACAGGTGTCGGTGTGTTAAACAATTTATTGTATGCAGTAGGTGGTCATGATGGTCCTTTGGTAAGAAAAAGCGTGGAAGTGTTCGATCCTGTCACCTGTACATGGAAGCAGGTTGCAGACATGAACATGTGCAGAAGGAATGCAGGTACACACAACAATTACTTCAAAATGCTGGTAGTATAATTTGGTGCAAACGGCATGTTCCTTTTCCTTTAAATGGATTTCTACTTCTTTGATGGTGTCACAGCACAGCAATGGGGCTTCCATGGGTATGAATGAGCAGATTATCAATTTTCATAATTGGTTTCCTGTCTCTTTTTAGGTGTTTGTGCTGTAAACGGTCTCTTGTATGTAGTTGGAGGAGATGATGGTTCCTGTAATTTATCAACAGTGGAATATTATAATCCAACAACTGATAAATGGACAGTTGTGTCATCTTGTATGAGTACAGGAAGGAGCTATGCAGGTAATGTTTTCTTAACAGACTTTTACAGTATATTGAACAGTAGCTGGAGTAAGAAATTTGATAAAGCATTCAAGCCAAGTACTGGCTAAAATAAAACCTAAGATACTAGAATGGGTACAAAGAATCTGCTGGTTCATTTTGAACAGTGACTTCAGACAATTTTTCACTAAAGTAAAAATGGTATTAAACTGTACTTGAGGGATTTAGCATGTTAGTGATGAGTTAGAAGATTTGAGTGTGACCAGTCCTTTTTCTTCTATTCCCCCCCCTCTCCCCCCCAAACAAGCTTTGTAATCGTCTCAATTTGCAAGGATCCAATTCTGAAGTTAGAATCGTAGAACGGTTCAGGTTGGAAGGGACCTTAGAGATCATCTTGTTCCAACCCCCCTGCCATGGGCAAGGACACCGCTCACTAGACCAGGTTGCCCAGAGCCCCATCCAGCCTGGCTTTGAATACTTCCAGGGAGGGGGCATCCACAACTTCTCTGGGCAACCTGTTCCAGTGTCTCACCCCCCTCACAGTGAAGAATTTCCTCCTTATATCTAGTCTAAATCTACCCTCTTTCAGTTTATAACCGTTACCCCTTGTCCTGTCATTATCTATCCTTGTAAAAAGCCTCTCCCCAGCTTTCCTGTAATTCCCACAAAGTTCTTTGTGGGAATTTGCTATTTAGAAAATGAGCTGTTTTAGGAATCTTTCTTTTAATTGCTGCAGTTTCTCAAACAAGTTCTCACAGAATTTAAGTGTATGTAAAGGATATGTTAACTATAGGGGTGAAGTTAAGCAGCAGCTGATTTTTTTCCAAATCAGAAACATTCAAAACCACACTGACTCTGATAACTTTAATTAAAAAAAAAAAAAAAAAAAAAAGGA
>WBMW01000421.1:1369281-1383271 GCA_013396635.1 Penelope pileata | reverse complement strand
TTTAAAAAAAAAAAAAAAAAAATCAGAGTACGAAAGATAGTAATACCCTGCAACTAGCCTAACATTGAAAAGCCGCACATCAGCACAAGGTTTCCATATCTTCCCTAAATATTTATGCCTTTTCTCCTCACTCTAGGTGTTACAGTTATTGACAAACCATTATGATCGATAAGGGGATTTTCAACTTGATTATGCACTAGAAGCAGTCTTCGACAAGTGTATTTGAAGTGACTTGAGTACCTAAGCACTTCTCTACTTGTAGCTGCACCTTGAGTCACAGTGGAAGATGTGACTGTCTACAATTACAGATGACGGATGATGAAGATTACTCTAGGTAGAAGCAATGCGTAGGATTATTCTGCGGTTGAACAGGAGCTGATTGAATTTTTGAAGTGTAGTGGACCGTTTCTTTCTTTTTATTGCAAGATCTTCAAACACAAAAGCCACTTTCGTAAGGACCGACTTCTGTCAGCCGAGACTGAGAAACAGATTGTCAGTGAAGAATGGTGTGTATTCTGGTGAAAGTAAATTTTTGTCTTATTTTTTCCAGAGACTAATAAATATATTTAAAGAAATGAACTGTCAGTCTTCATAGTAGGTATGGAATCCCACCTCAGTAATTCAAGCTGGCATGGGGTAAATTTGTTTCCTTTTATAAAAACTTTTGTTACATAACTATAATATGTGCATATGTGTGTGTGAGCATAAGTTGCTTTCTATTGAAATTCTTCAAAAACTGATTTTATTATTTATAATTTGGCACAGTACTTTGAATATGCCGGTACTATGTTGTAAAAGAGAGTTGTATTTTTTGATATTTAACGATGCTTAACACTACTAATTCCCACTGAAGGAGATCAGAGATGGCATAACGATTCTTGAGCAGGTGTAACTTTGAGATCTTTTTAATAAAAATGTTGTCTGTACTTAACGTTTTTTCTGTTCAATCTTGGTCACGTTTAGATGTTGTTACTTTCTTACCTTTTTATGCAAAAGGTGATTTGGCATGAAACTAACCGAAAATTTATAATGAATGTATGAAATTAAGTTGAACTTGCATGGTACTGAGGTCTCTCAATGCGTGTAACCTTAGCTTCTGTTAGCTAATTCCTGAATATGCTGTATGTGGCCGTGCTCATGGAGCAGCTCATTTCTATTCGTTCTTGGACAGCCTCCTTTTAACATGACCAAAGTTCTTGTCATATTTGAGATATTTTCTTCAAATAAAGGTTTGTATATTGTTTCCTAATGCCAACCGATTGCTTGGAGCTCGTTTCTCCGTACAAGTCTGATGTCAGTGAGGGGATTTCTGGGGAGCAAGGCTGGTTTTCAACAGACGTAACTGCAAGTGGGTTGAAGAGAGCTGAGGCAGCAGTGATGTCGGTGTTGCTGTATGTGGCAGGTTTGTTTCTCCAAGTGCTGTTTTTCATGTGGGTTTCTTCAGTGGGGTTTCGGTGTGGACACCCTCACAGCTCTGAGCTTGCTGTGATGGTTGAGAAGAACAGAACTGCTGCTGGCAGAGATGCTGGAGCTAAAGCGGTGACTGTTTAACTGTGTGTTGCGGGTTTTGGGAGAGGGCTTTACTCAAGCCATTGTATTTCAACGGTAGCTCTGTATTACTTGTGCAATACCTGTGTAGGTCAATCCCTTCGCGTACGAAAGGAGACAGCTTCCTACACCTTTCCCTGCGGCCTCACCCGCTTGCTCACCCTGAAAGAGAGGAAAAACCCTACAACCCCGCATCGTCCTGCGCGCCCTGAAGCTGGGCCACCTGCGGGCCCTGAAGCTGGGCCAGGGCCGCGCCCGCCGCCCCGCCCCGCCTGCGTGCCTGTCCCCTCCTCATCGCGTCGTGGCCGTCACCCGGCCGCCCGCCCGCCCCATTGGCCGTGCGCCGCGGTCTCACTATCCTCACTCCACCCCTTCAGCCAATCGCCGCGCGCGCCCAGCCGTGCGGGCCCCCCCCCCCCCCCCCCCCCCCTTCCCCCNCGCGCCGGGCCTTACCCAGCGGCCAATGGGAGTGCGCAGGTGAGGAGCCGGCGGCCCCGGCGGTTGTTATTGCTGTCGCCGCCGCCCGCGACGCGAGGGACTGCTGCCGGCGCTGAGGTGAGTGGGGGCCGCCTGGGGCGGGGGCTGGGGGCTGCGGGGCGCTGCTCAGCTTCGGCCGTGCGCGGGGGCTGCGGGCTGCGCCGCGGTGGCTGAGCTCCTCCTGCCGTGTCTGTGCTGCGGGTAACGGCGGCGGCGGCGGGAAGGCCGAGTCCCGCGCACCTGCGGGGCCTGCCCCTGTGCCTCCGGGAGCCGCGGCGGAGCCCGCAGCAGCGGGCGGTGCGGGGCCCTGTCCTGCGCGCGGCCCGGGGAGCAGCGGCGGGCCCGGGCCGGGGCTGGCGGGCACCTCCCGGCGGGCACCTCCCTTAGCGCAGCAGCGTGCGGCCGACCTTGTGTTGTGAGACAGCTTGCCTGGAGGATAACCACTGTTCTTTCCCTTTTCTTAACGTTTCCAGGTGACTTCAGCTAGAGAAGAGCTGTGACTGATGTTTTGTGCCTGAACAATGGCAACAAACGACAGCGTCAATATCTTGAACTCTGCTTACCTGGCAGTGGAATACATAGACTCTTTCCTGCCCGACAATCCCCTGCAGCAGCCGTTTAAAAATGCCTGGAATTACATGCTGGACAACTACACCAAGTTCCAGATAGCGACCTGGGGATCGCTCATAGTTCACGAGGCTGCGTACTTCCTGCTCTGTGTCCCTGGATTTGTCTTTCAGTTTATACCCTACATGCAGAAGTATAAAATCCAGCCGGTAAGGCAGGGTGGTGAGCTGCACCCTTCCTGGGCACGTAGGGCGTGTGGCTGCTGCTAGTTTCCGGCTTATACGTTTGCCCACGTTTGTCTCCGTCACTGTGGGCAGCCTGAAAATGAGGGAGGAAAATTGCAGTGTTTGTGAGGAGGCAAAGAGAAGTGCATCTGGGAAAGCAAAGGAGTTTTTTCTGAGGGAAGGTATCCTGTCCCTCGTGGTGGTGTAGGGTAGGTCAGTCTGATGGTAACAGAGTTAAATTTTCTTCCTCCAAATTCAGCAGGGGAAGGTGCAATAGCCTGGCAGTACCTGGTGGCAGAGGTGACGATTAGTAGTTTGGAGGAATTACCTGTTGTGCTTGCTTACTAGCTGGTGTTCCTTTCAAAGTATCTCTGTTCTTGAAAGGATTCTGAAGTTTTTTAATGATGGGGAAAGTCTAGGACAGCCTGCACGCTCTTAATGGAATTTTGCATATTAATGAGAAACAAAGGCATATCTGGCATCTAGGGATGATTGTTTTCCTCAAGCTCTTTGTAACATGAATTGGAAATGAAATGATGCCGCTTTCTGAAATCACTACAGTAATTGATAAGGTGTCTGCCTGCAAAACCTGTTTTTCAAGACAATGTATTCACAGTGTGTATCTTCAGCTTCCCTTTGTATTCTTTTAGCTATGGGAATACTTTGTGTGGTGCAGAGGACAAAAGCTAACGGATTTGTGTTGAATTGTTGAATCTGAAATGTTCCTACTTAATTATGATTACTGAAATAGCAAGAATAGTTTGGGGTGGCAAGGACAACTTCTGATGAGAGGCTTCAGAAAGGTGGCTTAGAAAAATGAGAGCCTCTTATGAGACTGAACCCAATCCCAATTTGTATTGCCTGGGCTAATTTGTATCGTGGGGAGACCAGTGACCTGTGGTTTACGGTGAAATGAAACTGCCTTTGAAGTCATTTTTGCAGCACTTTGCTTATGTGCAATAGAAATGCATAACACAACTGGTTTTTTCTTCTCTTCTTAGGATAAGCCAGAAACATGGGAAAAGCAGTGGAAGTGTTTCAAAACGCTCCTCTTCAATCACTTTTTCATTCAACTTCCTCTAATTTGTGGCACCTACTACTTCACAGAATATTTCAACATTCCCTATGAGTGGGAAGAGATGCCTAGATGGTAGGTACATGTTCCCTGTGCCTTCCTGCTGAGTGGCACATGGTTACATAAGCAACAAATACCGTGCCTTAGAGTTGGTGACACTAACATAACTTTTTTGGCTAACAACTTTTGCTAATCATTCTTGAGACTTAATTGCTGTAGGAGTTAATTAGAGCTTTCTAGAAGTTTTTTTTCTCCTTTAAATGGCCCCAAATTGTTCTGGTGCTTGGAGAAGAAAAAGAATTAGGAGGGAGCTTATGGAAGCAAAACAAGATCAGTGTTAGTTTGCATAAAATGTAGGATATTGTGGGCAGTTGTTTGTTTTTTTTAGTCCAACTTTGTTTTTTATTCTCTGTGGTTCCTCCTAAGTGATTTTTGCCCCACCTTGTTTTATTTCATAGCAGCAATGCATTACTCAAGGGGGAGGAAGCTGCCTCATGTTCCCCTTTTTTGTCATAAAATGATGAAAAACACTGCAACACTTACAAATGCCCCTTTTTCCCCAGTAGTTGTTCTTTATAGCAAAAGATCATCTTTCTTAGTTATTTTCTGTCTGGTTTAGATAGCCAATGTGGTTTCTATATCTAGGTGTTAGACTGCAGGCGTTCCTTGCAGACTGTGTGTGTGATGTTGAAATGGCAGCTTGCCCCATTGCGTGGTGACTCCAGCTCATCAGCAGATGAGATGATAGGTAGAAGGGCTAACATGTATTTTTATGTAAGAGGTAGCATCAGTGCACTATTATTCAGTCATGAATATACATTTCCTACCCTTACTAACTTATAAACCATTTTTTCTTTCAAGACTGTGTATTTGCAAGTATCTTCGTTAACTAATAGCTCTTCTTTTTTTTCTTCCAAGGTATGTCCTGCTTGCCCAGTGTTTTGGATGTGCGGTGATTGAGGATGCCTGGCATTACTTCCTGCACCGACTGCTGCATCACAAAAGAATATACAAGTACATCCATAAGGTTCACCACGAGTTTGTAGTACGTATTCCCTGATTATTTTTTTTTAATTGCTTTTAGTATGTGCAGATTCATGCAGCTTATTTCAAGACTTCATTTGGCAGACCTAAGGGGTTTGCATCCTTCTGACAGTGGCGTTGATGTCTTTTCTGGAGCTCCACGTCAAACGCAGCCATCCATTTTGTTTCTGAAAGCACCTCCTGTTATTTGAGTTTATTTAATGAGAATGAAAGGGTGCACTTAATTTTTGCTGAACTTTAGTTGTATTTGTTGAGCTGTGTGAGAGGAAGCTTTTAAAAGTGTAGGATATGCCTGCTTGTTGGGGGAGAGGGAAGCAGTATGCTTTCTGGTTGTGATTGTTTGTCAGTTCTCCACCAACTGGGACATCATCCACAGTGTACCAATCCCCAGAGCGCTCTCCAGCCAGGCTGCTTCTGCACTGCCTGGCTGCCCGCATCATGTGATTCAGGGAAGGGTTATAGCTTTGGAAACGGGCCTTTGGGAGCAGTTAGTACAGCTGGCACTGCTGCTGGGACGGGGCAGTGCTACCAGGTGCAGAGAGTTGTGTTCCAGTGTGTAAAGTACACTGTGCCCAAGGTAAACTGCAAGTGGCTGTGACTGCAGTGGTGTTGATAACAGAGAAGCTGGGTATTGATTAATGCATGGCTACGTACCTACATCTGCAGCAGCAGCCCCTCAGGTTTCTAGCAGGAGTGGCTTCTGGCCATTATTCTTGAGGATGTGTAGCAGTTCATATAGAAGAGATCTACAGGCTCTAAGAACTTTCCTTGATAATAAAACATGATGATTCTTAAATCATCTTTAAGCCAAAGTGGAACTTTTTTTTTTTTTCTTCCTTTCTGACAGCCTAATGTTATCTATGTGATTATTATTTTTTTAAATTAATATCTTCTGGTAAGTGTTCCACTGTTGAAAACTCTCTGTGTAATTTCTTTTTTGGTAAATCAAACGTAGGAATGACTCTGTATATCTAAAGAAATAAAATGCTTTATTTCAATTTCAGTATAACAATTTGAACGGTAAGAAGTAACTTTAAAAAAATTATCGATTTGGGTTTTTGTTGATTTTGGTAGGGATTTTAAAAAAAATTTTTTTTTTTTTTTTAAACAAATTTCTAAGTGAGTCCTGACTGAGATTATTTTGGCTTCTTTCTGTTTTGTTCTGCTTCCAAGACTGGATGTATAGCAAAGCAGATAGGAGCTTGCCAAACACTGCAATATTCTCAAAATAGTCCTTTGGTCTAGGGTAGCGGTAAACCTAAATAAAAGCTCTTGGCTTTAATAGTGAAGCACCCGGAATTGCTAATGGGATTGTAATAATTATAAACTTGGAATACCATTTCCTGTTTTACCAAGGAGGAGCTGAACACCCGTGTTAGTAAGATCATTGCTCAACCAGCCTGTTTTCCGTTGCCCACAGCATTGCTCTGTTTTTCTTGTTGTAGTCTTGTAGGATAGTGGGAAGGGCAGAGTACCACAAAATGGTGATTCTGATTTGGGGATACTGAAAATGGTGACCGTTTCTCTGTCTTTTCTCTTTTTGTAGTCTCCATTTGGAATGCAAGCAGAATATGCACATCCTCTGGAAACACTTATCCTCGGAACTGGCTTCTTTATTGGAATTGTTATTTTCTGTAACCATATGGTTCTTCTGTGGGCGTGGGTGATATTTCGCTTGATGGAAACCATTGACGTGCACAGGTGAAATCCTCGTTGCTTTTTGATAGCTTCACTTTTCCCTAAGTCTGTCTCAAAATTACCTGTCTCTGTCGCTGTGCTTTACTGTTTATTTTCTACTGAAATGCTTTATGCATCTTAGAAAGAATGACACGGTCTGAACAGCTATGCTGTTTTCTGTTTTGAGGTAATCAGCAAATCTTGTTGATTAAACGAGTGCTATAGATCGGCTAGAGCATCCTGAGTAGGGTTTCAGCAGCTTGGGTCCCATTAGGATGTTTGGCTCTTGATGTTTGGTACAGAGGTGACCTTATGCATATTAGAATGCCAAAAATGAACACAAAATTTCATGTTCCCTCCACGAGTTTTTTTCCATTTAGTAATTTGTCAGGTAGTAAAAGCTGGATGGGAGGAACTTCAGGCTATGCCACTACCGGCCATCTTTAAAGCAAATAAACTTATTTATTATAGCTACGAAGACTTTTAAATTTGGCTCCAAAATGGTAATGGAAATCCAAGTAGCCCCAGTTGGATTCATCTGGAAATGAACGAGCCTTTCTTTCCCGTGTTCAAGAGGAAGGAGAACTTTAATTTTTGACATGCTAACATCACACTTGGCCTTGTTTGTAAATACATTGTGAAGCATGTAGTGTTTTATTGTAAGCTGTGTGCTTTAGTGGAATGTGAGCTATTGACTGACTCATGGTACTAACATTGCCACTTTAGGAGTCTTTTCATCACAGACTGAGAAGTACACATTGTGACATATTAAAGTAATTCATGCAAAATATAAATCTACTTTCATGATGATAATGTTAGTTTGTTGCCCATGTGACAACGTAACAAATATATAACAAATTATACTGTGTTCTCCCCACTAGGTGGTGGTAAGATGCCTTCCAGTACTGCTAAGCCAAAGAGTTGAAATCCCTCTAAAGCAAACCATTCTGGTTTGAATATTACTTTAATTTTGTATTTTCAATTTTAAGCATTTGAAGAACTTGCAGTAAGCAAGTAAGTTTCTGCAAGAGCGGAAACACAGCAACTAGTTGATTTGAGCTGCTGTTTGATGAGGAGCTCAGCTGATGTTTATAGCTTGTTGTCACTAAGATTTTTCTTTTTTTGTTACTTCTTTTTCCTAACATATCACTCTTGAGGCAGTAAAATCTGCTTAGCCATCAGGAGGCCAGCCACTGTGATCTCCTCAGTGTCTTTGTTAGATTTTTTGTGTTGCTTAGTAAACTGAGCCAAAAAGGTCACTGAGTGCCAAAGCCATTGTCAACAGAAGCATTTGCCTGAGACAGGAGGGAATTTTGTTGAAGTTGTGTTAAAGTGATTACTTCAGGAGCTTATAAAATAAAAAGGTTTTTTGCTGTTACGGAAAGGACAAGTTAGTGTCTATATGTTATGATTTATATCTGGGAAGAATCCTTACTATAATTGTTTTTTTTTTCCCTTCCCTCTAGTGGCTATGATATTCCGCTGAACCCTCTTCATTTGGTGCCTTTCTATGCTGGAGCCCGTTTCCACGATTTCCATCACATGAACTTTATCGGCAATTATGCATCAACCTTCACGTGGTGGGACAGACTCTTTGGCACAGACTCTCAATTCATTGCCTATAAAGAAAAAGAGAAGAAGCAGCAGCTCATGACAAAGAAGGCTAACTAAAAATCCAGTGTGAAAAATCTGATGCTAATACTGGTAGTCAACTTTTGCTTTTCTTCAAAGCAAAATAGTGGTTGGGTATTAGGCATAAATCATGTTCCTTGGCTACTAAGTGGTAGAGAAAAAACAAATTAAACTGCAGTATCTTCCTAATGGGAATGCTTTCTATTTTATATGGAAGCACTGCATATATTTTAACTACAAATTTAAAGATGATGCAAAAAAAGTGAGATGACTTATCTATCCGGTTTTTTTGCAAAAATTTTTCAATTTTATCTTCAACATTGCCCACTTTGGATCCAAGTGGAACTGTGTATGTACACTGAAATTTGACTTAATTTTTTAAAATATATATTCTTAAATTTGTAATATCAAATAGCAGAACATATTAACTGGTATCAACACTGTATTATTTAAATATTGGGGAAAATTTGCTTACAACCAAAATATCTGTTAATAAGAAGCTTGGACATGCCATTTGCACACTGGATAATGGGAGCTGTTAATACCAGAATATCTGGCTAAACATGAGTTAGCAGAGACATTCCTGATCTAGATTTATGTTATTTTAGGGTACAGATAAAAAGAATAGAAGTTTTTATTTGAACAGACTGGTTTTTTGCTGCTCTTGGAAGTTGCTCTGTCAGTGTACTTAGCATTTACATTACATTCTTCTCAGTGTTGTAATTTGCTGAACTGACTTGTTGCTATATTTGCACTTGTGACTGATGAAATAAATGTGGTTTGGTTTAATACGTGTACCACACCTTTCATATGTTTTTAATACAAAACTGTGACCAAAAACATTTGGGATAATAGTGTCTTACTCTGTTTGTTTCTCTAATGAAGACATATTATTTCTATTGAAGTCTGAATAGTTTAAAGATTGAGTTGTTGTGTGGAAACTGCAGTAAGGAATGGAAACAGAACATCTTGTAAACTCTGTTAGTTTGTATTTTGAAGGGTTTGGGTACATGGACCTATTCAGTGTAGCTACAACTTCTGGGACAAGCGCATTGTCAAGTTAAGCAACAGCTTTCACAAACCAAAATCTTACTTAACATCTGCTGCTTGAGTTGAGTAGTAACAGAAGCAGTATTGTTGAATCTATTCCCTAAACATCTTTCTGTTGCACAGGAAGCACCAGTAGTGTTTAAGAAGGGCTTAAACACAAAGATCCTGCACCTTGCATTGAACATTGGCTGCTCTTCAGACTTCAAATGCCGCTTCATCTACGCTCTGACCTCTCTAGAGATGCTTGCAATTTTTTCCTTATTCAAGACCACCTGAATCACTGCATCATGTGTATCGTGCTATAATCCTGTAAAGCAGGCTGAACCACAACAGTGCAGATGATGGGATTGGGCTTCAAACAAAAAAAAAAAAAGGTGTCAATGATACTCAAACAGTAATTCAAATAATATTTGAAATGCAGGAGCACTTCAAATTCCTCTTCTGCATGTTGTCTTGTGCAGCTTTTCTATCTATACATCTCTTGAAATACGGTGTTCTGCCTTTCCCCCTTTCCTCCGAAAGGAAGCAGAAACACTGGGCTGTGGCAGGTGAGTGGAAGTTGAAATCCGGTATTGTTCAGCTTTTAGCATGGATGTAAGACTTCCTGAGCCCATGTGCAGTGCTGCCTGAGCTCTCTGTGATGGAAGCAACCCCTTTAATCGGGTTTCAAAGACTGCCATTATCCTCTTTGATTTGTCAGCTCCCACTCTCTCTCATCTTGCAGCTGCAGCTATACTTAGGGTTGTTCTCTTGAACTCCTTGCCTGAAAATACAAGGAGCTTTCAGTGCTTCAGGGTGTCCCTGTATGCATGAGCCCATTCGTTGATCCTTAGCCCATTGGTTTGTACAAACACTGTAACAAGATCGTGCAGGGCCATGAGCCAGCTACTGCTTGAACACGCTGATAAAGTTATTAGTAAAAGCTTGTCTCACCAGCTATGGGAGAGCTCAGTCACAGCACCAGCAATCTGATACAAAGTTACAGCATATATTCCATTCTCAAATAAGTTTTAAAAGTGATGAATGTGACCGAAGCACTTTACTTACACCATCTTTTTATGTACAGTGTGCATGGGTTTGGGGTTTGTTTGTTTCTTTTTTTTTGGTCACACCTTGAATCCTTATTTTTCTTTGATGCCCATTGCTACTTCAGTTTTTTGATTACTTTGTCATTGCTTTGATCCTCTAACAAATCCCTAGAGAGCCATGCAAGCTGCGTTTTAAAAATTATTTTTTGCTGGAAAAAATGTGCTCAGTGGAATTTGTGCTTGAAGACCACAGGTTTGCTTTGCTGCAGGACTCGGGGCCTGTGTTTTACATCTACCCTGCTACCTTTTCACGTGCGGAACCTTTCCTGTATTTAGCACTGAACGTGGTGCTGCCCAGTAAGTGGCCTCATTTCTGTCTATTGTGCATACTGAGGACTCTTTTAGGTAATTAAATTTTTGAGGTTTTAGGACCTTATTAAATAAGAGTTTCCTATTTTTTCTCTCTCTAGTGAGAGAGACTGTGGAGTATATGCTGTTCTGTTTGTGCAATAGGAAAAAAACATGAGAGCAATGTACAGGGAACAGTTCTGGCTCTTCACAAGGCTCAGCAAAACCTTACACAGTCTGTTGTCCTTAATCCTCTTTAGCAAGGAGGCAGATTTGAAAGTAACAGCAAAGGGGGATAAGCACTGGAGCAATGTTCTTCAAAACCTGATCTTTTTCAAAACCTGATCTTTTCCCAAGACTCCAGCTTGGTTTAAGTAAGACTCATCTGTGAGAAACAGAGCTTGCACTGTCCTCTGGAGTATGACAAATAATTAACTTCTGTGAAAGTGATGAGAGGTAACTTTGTGGGTTTTGGGAAGTTGAAAAACATCAGTTGTTAAGACTAGGTTTGCACAATGATAAACATCTTCTGGCTACCAATGTAAGGCACCGTATATTACACTGCAGCGCAACTTGCCAGATACACCATGGAATGTTAATTGATATCTGAATGTTATGGGGTTTTTTTCCTCACCTGGTTTGCGATTGGTGACTGCTGAGAGTCTGAAGATAATTTTGAAGAAGGTTTTAAACATTCGTTTTTATGGAAAAAATGGTATCAGTGAAACCTACACGTTGGCTACAGGTATTTCCTGCTAACTGTAGTGCCTGGTTCGTAGTCTCCAAATCTCCATCCCATCTCCATGGCCTCTCTGTTGCTTGTAGCCTTCAGGTAAGCCTTAGCCACTGAAGCCTGGAGCTGGCAGGTCCAAGAAGGAGGCAACCTCTTGCTATTGGTTTTTGCTCTGATTTTCTATCTGTGAGCGTAATAAACACAATCGAATCTATTTGCAATTGTATTTTTCATCAACCAACTAAATTACATCACGTCTGTTGCAGCTAGACGTTCCCTTCATTTCTCACCTCCCTTCTGTGGCGTGTCTGCATTTCCAACACATTTTTCCAGGGTAGCTGTAAGAACTACAGGCAGTAGTTCTGGATCTTTCTTACTAATACCTCCTTGATGGTAAAATCACATCCCTCCCCTTACCCACAGGCCTTCTGTCTAAACACGCAGAGATAAAATTAGCAGTTCTGCGGTACTGTGCTGGAAAATACAGTGGAGTTGTTACCCATCTGTTGTGATCTCTGCTTGCTGCTCGCAGTACCGTTTGTCAGAGTGTTTTGTATCTCTTGCTCTGAACTGTAATTTGCTAATTGCTGCACTGAAGTATTCCTCATTTAAATGGGGCTTGACTAACCAGGTAATTTAGATCACGTTCCAGAGCTACCCTATCTTTACTATCATCAAAAATGGTATCATGTTTGATTCATATTTATTTAACCACTGAGTAAATTAGCTGGCAGACTTGGAACACCAAGTCTCCGAGGAAGAGCACTCCATGAGATGTGACATACCTCTTTTTTACAGAGCTGTCAGCCGGTTTCGAGTGCTCTCAAAATGGCACCGCACGGTAGGGTGTGAACATCAGATCCATTTTGGATGAAGTTCAAGTTGCAGCCTAACGAAGCTAAAAATGGCCTATGTGGAACTGTTACACGTACGTTCCCCTCCGCACCTTGCCAAGCACAGTCAGCTCCTAAAGGACTGACGGGGCCGAGTTTCAGTAATACAGGCGAGTCGTCTAGCAGGGAGACACAACGAAAGAGTTGGTCTTGCAATCCACAACGTGAGGGTAATTTTATTTCTTTTTCCTCTCTGTAACTCCTCCTGTGTTTGGATTTTAATTTTTATTTTTTTTTTTTACCTGTTTTATGTTAGGACTGTTCTCGGAGTACTGGAAAAACCATCACTTTCCGTGTGTCAGCCCCGTTCTGCAGACACTGAACAGACATAACAGCTGAGTTACCGAAGCCATTTGGAGGTGGGTAATAAAGCTTCTGCCTTGAAGGCGTGTCTTGGAGTGACAGAGTTGCTAGGCACAGTACGTGTGTGCAGCCAGCACTCATGTAGATTTGTAAAAGCCTCTCACGCCTTCAGGTATCCCTGCCCACCTGCCTGGTAATTAAACAGCACTGAGATCTTAATAAAAAATAATTGGAACTGTCGTCTTCCTGTCATTAATTTCTGGATTCACTGAAGCTCTCTCCAGCTCTTCTCCACTTGACCTGATCTTGTAGGACCTGTATGGTTTACAGCCGTTCCTTCTCAATGGTTGTACAGTGCTAACACCCCGGGTACTCGCTCACAGTTTTCCCAAGCCTCCATGCTGTGACACAGCAGGCCAAGGAGAGCCTTTCTGAGGCAGCACGCTTCTGGACAGCTGGTGGTGGGGTCTCACTGATCCCAGCACGCTTCTCCCTTCGCGTTGTGTGCAGCATCCCGCTCAGTTACGTGCTTGCTGGGAAATTCTGCCTTCCTCATCTGGTGTAGTGCACCAACCTTCTGCTTTCCAAATGCAAGCCAGAGAAATTTACTGAATATATTTCCCGGGAACCATGCTAAAACTATGGGTTGTCAATAATAACAAACAACACTATGGGGTGTTTTTAGGATTTCTATAGCTCCTCGTGTATTTTAAACAGCTTTAGGGATCCCATTTCGGGTTTAGAAAAGAATCACCTCAGAGTTCTTGCTTTGTCACAAAGATGAAAAAAAAAAAGCAGTTACGGAGGCATTTTCAGTAGAAGTCTGCAAGGGTGAGGAGCCTTTTTAGCAACGTTTATTTATACGCTCGCTGGTGAGTCATGATTTGCTGGGAAGGACAGATTCAGGCAAGTCAAGATAATACGAAGATTTAAATGGCATTTACCAAATTGCTTTGGACAAAATAAAGGATATACAGGCCCCCCCCCCCACACGTGTATGTACACATCAACACAGAGATGTCAATGAAGTCGTTTTAGCACTACCAAACAACTTAGGCAACATCTGGGAATGCCATCGTGGTTGGCGTATGCCTCGAGGACTGAGGCGAGTGCAAAGCCTTTTTCCACGTTAGAAGGAAACTTTGGCCGTTGTCAGTGATGATTCTCAGTATCTCTGAACTGGGAAATAGGAGGAGGGATTGGGTAGAGATGGAGTCATCAGTTTGTTCCTCCTGCTCCGTTCTGTGAATGCTCCCAAGCTCTCAGAGAATCAAGTCATTGTTTCCAAATCCTTCATTAAAAATAAACAAATGAGTGTATGTGAACTCAAAACGAAATACTTCACGGTATATAAAATGCCCTACTTTTCAAAAAAAGTATATGTGCATGTG
>WBMW01000421.1:1342861-1368016 GCA_013396635.1 Penelope pileata | reverse complement strand
CTGGGCGCGCTGCTCGCTGCCTGCCGGGCGGCCGAGCCCGCGGCCGGGGGCAGCAGCCGGCGGCGGCGACTGAGCGCCGAGGATGGCATCTCCTTCGAGTACCACCGCTACGCCGAGCTGCGGGAGGCGCTGGTGGCCGTGTGGCTGCAGTGCCCGGCCATCAGCCGCATCTACACCGTGGGGCGCAGCGCCGAGGGCCGCGAGCTGCTCGTCATCGAGGTGTCCGACCGGCCCGGCGAGCACGAGCCCGGTGAGGGGCGGCGGGGGGCGAGGGGCGTTCCCGGGAGCGGCGTTACCCCGTCCCGGTGCGGCGCGGGGGTGCGCCGGGACAGCGCCCGGCTCCCGCGCCCTTCTCTGTAGCGGGGATGCGGGTGGCACCGCGCGGTCCTCCGGCAGCGACAGGCGCTTTCCAGCATCACACGGTCGCTATCACCGCATCTGTCTGCGTGTGAAAGGCTCCGTCCTGCTCGCTGCTGGGGGCCCGAGGCCTGGCTGCAAGCGCGTTGCCCTGCGCACAGCACTGCTGGTCCTTTGCACGGCCCCGGAGCCCGCGGGGATGCGGCTCTGTGCCACTGTGCTGGGTGCCCAGGGGGGCTGAGCGGGACCGAGGTGTGCACTGACTGTGCCGGGGCTGCCAGCGGGGCGTGGAGGTCGTGGGATGCTGAGTGTGAGAGGGAAGGGCAGGGCAGCAAGCACGGCATCCTATTGAGATGAAAAATGCAGGAATTGCAGTGAGAGGTGAACAGTTTCTCTGTGGTGTGCGGCCATCTCGGTGTGAAGGGCGATCCCAATGCGCACACCGGGATGGAGCACGCGGTCGCTCTGTGATGCTGATGTGGCCTCATAGGGCTGGGAGAGGGACCCCAGGGGGAGCGGAGCCCCCGGCCGTGTCCACCCATAACCACAGCGCGTGATGCCAGGGCTCTGCGCCTCCCGTGACATGATGGGTCCTTCACCAGGGGACCCTGCAGACCAAAGTGCCGCACGTTTTAATGCCCAAATCACACGGCAGGGAATGTGACTAGCACCGGTGAGCTGTAGTGGTGGATGCTGAAAATAGTTTTTTTTCTTTTTTTTTTTTTTTGGTGTGTATGTTCCCAGGGGATTAAGCAGGATTTGCAGCAGAGCACGCTTGCTGTTGGCGTTAAACCCTCCCTTCCTCTGCGTGGCACAGCACAGAGCGGGGAGCAGCTGTGGCCCCGTTGCCCGCAGTGGCACAGGGGGAGGCACGGGAGGGTTCCCTGGGGAATGGTGGTGAGCTGGACCCTGTGCCTGCAAGGCCGTGCTCTGGAATAGGCACTGACAGCATCTGCGAAGCTCCATCCCGGACCCCGAGCACCCAACACAATGCTAATGGTTGTGCTGGAGGTGTTTTCTCCTTCATAATGTGCCCTTTCTTCTGCTGTGTGGTGAAAGGCAGCTCTGTGTGTTTCCCTGTGTGTGGTTCCAGAAGAAGTGGGGCCCTGTGCAGCCCCCTCCTGAGCGGGGCCCTGCTCGCGCCTGGCTCTGGGCAGATCAGGATCCGTCGTGTGGGGAGCGCTTCCAGGGCCAGCGCCTGCCTAATCCATCCCCATCTGCTTTAACTACGAGAGGGAGATGCACAGGCACACATAGGGATGGTTTTTCTTTTTCTGTGGCAGGCTAAGGAGTTGTTATTCCTGAGCATAACCCGCTCCTATGAGATAGGATGTGTGTCACAGGGCTTATTGTTAAATATACATGTGTGTAAATGAGATGCGCTGTGGCTTATTGGCCTACATGCTGCAGAACTCTTGCTCTGGGGGCCCAGCGGGATTGCAGGGATGGTGCTGGAGTCATCCAGTGAGCCACCATGAAACCACACAGAAACGTTCCTGCTTACACAGTGGGCGAGTTGGTGACAAGAGAGATCTGTGAGGTGTCCACAGAGATGTGTTGTGCTGAGTAAAGAGGCTTTGCACTGCGCACACCAAATCCGGCACATTCGTTACATAAGCACGGGGATCACGGCCCTGCCGCGGTGTGTGGGTGGTTGGGTCATGCCTGGACACCTGAATCTCCTCCTGGTTTGGAGCATCACCCACCTTTCCCAATAAATTTGTCATAGTTGTGCAGGATTTGAGGAAAAACTCATGAGAGAAATAGAGAGGAAAATTTTAGAAACATGCTTTAGATTTCTAGAGCCACTGCAACGAATCTGTAATGAGCACAGCAACTGGGCCAAGCCATGAAGGCCTCATCTTTTGCTGGGACAAACATACGTTGGGAGGACTTTCTTTCTTTCTTTTTTTTTTTTGGCTGATACTGCACCAGAAAGCAGAACAACTCCGTATGAGCAAGTCTGGCTCCTGAGGTATGAGCACATCTGTGGAGCACAGGTCTGCCCCAGCGAGGGTCGGGGCGGCCTTTGCTGAGCACTTCCTGGAGATGAGCTCAATGTCAGAAGCATGAGCGTGCCCGAGGTTCTGACCCCGCATTAACGGAGAACGTGCCACCTTCTCACAGGCCTGCACACCCGCAGCCCGGAGAGGAAGGGGTTTGGCTGTCACCGAGGAGTTTTGCACTGAGGATGCTGTGCCGCAGAAGGCGAAGGCAGAGCGGGGTCTGAATGAGGCCTGTGTCATGGCTGGGTGTAAAAGGCCTTGTATGACATTGGGCTTGACGTGATCCTAACACTTTGGAGTGACTTTGATCAAGTGAGAAAATACAATTTGGTCCTTGTGCCTGCTAAAATTCCATAGAATCGTAGAACGGCTTGGGTTGGAAAGGACCTCAAAGCCCATCCATCTCCAACCCCCTGCCACAGGCTGGGTGCCTCCCCCCCCTCCCCGCTCAGGCTGCCCAGGGCCCATCCACCCTGGCCTTGAGCACCTCCAGGGATGGGGCACCCACAGCTCTCTGGGCAGCTGTGCCAGCGCCTCACCACCCAAATTTGGCCAAGCTGGCAGAAGATGGCAGACAGCAAGGTGAGCTAAGGCAATGAGAAAGATGGTGGGAAGCTGAAGATGCACTGAAGGACAACAAAGAACAGCTGATAGCAAAACACAGATTATTTCTGGGACAAAGGAAATAGCACTTTGCCTCCATTGCTGTGCAGTGATGCTTGTGAGTGTAGCAGATACTCTTGCTTTGGGTATCTGATATTCTGTTGAACAAACACCCAGTAGATGCTGATCTCCTGAGAATTTTTTTGTTACTATTAAATAAGCTCATTTGGGGCATAAGTTTGTATTCTTTAATAGCAGTGAAACACATTTAGAATCGATTCATGCTGAAAGCAGTTCCCCTGCTGTCAATGCTCGGCCGCTTGTCCAGGCACGCTGCTGCTTCTGGACATTGTGCCATTGGCTCTGGTGGGGCAGGAGCTGCCCTCTGCGTCACTGCCCTTCTGCCTTCTGAAAATGAGACATTCCGGGTGCTTAATCTTTTTTTTCTCTATGTGAAAAAGTTGCAACTTAAGATTTGTCTCAACTGTTACTTTCTTTAAAAAGCAAAGATGTTAAAGTTATTTTTCGGTGTTGTGTGTTTCTTAAGGAATTCTGCTAGTAAGGGTTATTAGCTGTCCGGTTGCACGTGGTTCAGGTAGAGGCCCTGCAAATTCCTTGTCAGCAAGTGGAGCGGGGAGAGGATAGATGAAAGCCCAGGTTCTGTGACAACAAAATGATCTGTGAGTTCATGACATCTCCTTCAAATCGTTCGTGCTAGAGAAAAGCACGCCCAAATCCTGAAAATATCCGAATGCTGGTGCTTTGAGCACAGTACTTCATAGTTTTTCAGAACAGCATTCAGTTTAGAGGCATTATCCAGTTTTAATCGCACTTGTTCACCCTTCACCCCGCAAACACCTGTGGAAGTGGGATGAGGTGTGGGCACTGGAGCTGCTCCTGCAAAAACGCATTGAAAGGACGCCTGAAAGAAGTGAGAACCACTCCTCTGCTGTGTGAAGGGAACGGGGAGATTCAAGATCCATCTACTCATATGAAAACCATCCCTAGGTCTTATTTCTGTGTTGAAGCATACCCTCGAGCTGTTTGGTGGGCTTTGTTAGTATTTCCCAGTTTGGCAAGACGTTAGTGCAGAGTGAATACAGCTAGAGCTTGTTACTAAAGCTGGATATTCGGGAGCAAACCTAATTTTGCATGCTTGAGGTTTGAGTAAGTGTCAGTTTTATCAGTGCTTGTTTAGTATTCTCTTTCCGAAGGGAGATGTTGGAGGATTCGGTCTCTGGTAAATGAGAGTACAGCAAGTGTGTGTTCATTCAGCTGTGTCGTGGGGCTTGCAAATACTGTAAATGTGTGGATGTGAGCAGAATACTTTGTCTCAGGCATGAAGCTGTGGGTGCCCCATCCCTGGAGGTGCTCAAGGCGAGGCTGGATGGGCCCTGGGCAGCTTGAGCTGGTGGGGGACACCCAGCCCATGGCAGGGGGTTGGAACTAGATACGCCTCAAGGTCCCTTCCAACCCAACCAAGCTGTGATTGAACCATCGTCCCCTGCTGCCTGTGGCTCAGGTTCATGCATTCTCTCCTGGCTGCACTTTGGCAGTGGGAGAACAACTGCAGCTGCAGTTCCAATGGGGTGTGTGGGTCTGGCAGCTTGGGTGACTCTACATGAATGTACGCATATATAAAATGCAGAGTAAAATAATATAGTAAAATATCCCACGCAGAGCCTACCTGCTATGTAGGCAGCCCTATGCATTTGCTTTTTCTTTCTTCTGGGCACCAGGAAGCAGCTTCTGTATGCCTGTGGGGAGGGCAGGCTGGCAGCCACTGGGCAGTGAAATTCACATTTACTCGGTGTAACACCCCATATATTGTAAATAAAAATATTTTCTTCCTTAAATGTTTTCTCATTATTTCTGACTTTACCCTACCTTCCTATCTCAATTTTAACACTCATTTAAAAAAAGAGGTACAGAACACCGAGACAACAGCGTTGTTGCTCTCAGAACTGGTGCAAATCAAGGCAAGGTGGCACGTCTACGGATCTCAGCTAGTTGGGAATGCCATTCACGTTGCCATTGAAGTGGATGGAAATTTACAGTAAGTGTGGTTAGGCAGCTGTGCTCAGCAGTCTCTGCAGTGTTTCCTAGAGCTGTAATGCTCCTTCTCCAAATTGTTTCCCTGGCTGAGGTATTTAATGTCTTCAACTTTTTGTAAGATTGGTTAAAAAAGGGTGAAGAGAGGCTGTGTGTTACCTGCAAGAGCACTGTGGATTCCCACTACTGTGTCTAGGAGGTTTCTCTTTTATTTTACGGAATAACAAAAAAGTAAAACGATCTGTAGTTAAAAGGGCCGTAACCATAAGGAGTACAGCTTGGCACCGCAGAAGAAAGCTGTTGCTTAATTTTTCATGCTTAAAATCAGTCTGGATGTGCAGAGCGTTCTGAGTTTGATCTGACTCAGACTGGTGGTGACAGTCCCTGTCGCTGCGACTTCATTTCTTTTAAAGAGAATGGTTGTCATCCCCTCCCACGTCTGCAGAATGCCAAAACAGTGCCCAGTCAAAACTGGGATGCGTCACGATAGCTGCGCTATGGCATGGAAGCATCGCTCTCTCCACGTGTGCTGTTGGGGGTGTGGGATTCTGTGGCCATGAGGTTCAGTTCAATATGGAGGTGTATGTTAGAAACGTGTGTATGTAGCTACCCACAGTGGCCAGGTAAGAGAGAATCTTAAGCCAGAAGCCTGTGGTTCTGAGGCAGCAAAAACTTGCTTTCAGTTATTTTTTTCCCAAAGCGAGATGTTTATAATGATGTAAGCTAGCAGCTGCTTCCTGGTAGCTGTTCATGTTGAACCATGAGCAAAACCTGATATCCCTGTTTACCATAACCAAAGCCCCATGGAGCAGGCTGAGGCCGCCCTTCTTTCCATGGAGCCATTCGTTGATCAGAGGGGATATCCTGCTG
Organism: Penelope pileata; assembly: GCA_013396635.1. Classification (NCBI taxonomy): domain Eukaryota; kingdom Metazoa; phylum Chordata; class Aves; order Galliformes; family Cracidae; genus Penelope; species Penelope pileata. The sequence continues at coordinate 1,362,128 of WBMW01000421.1, read as the reverse complement.
CGTGTCCGAGACGTGGCAAACTGTTTCCTTGGCCAAGACATCCTTGCCGACATGCCAATTTAATGATCCAGTGGAGTTCTACGGCATCTAGAAAGTACAGCCCTGACCCTTGTCTTAGCAGCTCTCCAAACAAAAGCAGAATTGTGCAGCACTTTGGTGTGAGAAAAGCAATTTAGAGACAAAAAAAGCAAAACAGTCAGTGAAATGTTTCACAGATAAAACTTTTTGCATAGTTGTTTCCTGTATCATCACACCACTAGATAACTAAATAACAAATGTGTGCTGCATGTTTTTCTCCTGAGATTTCTGCAAGGCATGTCCTCCTACTTTTGTGTCCCTCAAAAGTAAAATGTGCCCACAGTGTAATTCTTTCATTGGCACATTGTTATCCTTCGGTGTTATGAGCTGTATATTCCTTGCATGTTTATCATTCAAAGTGAACTTCATTTATTATGGTAAGTGAAGGTTCTGTGCTTTTGGCTAACTCTGCATTTTGCACAAAGGAACAATTTTAGCAAAACTGGGGTGAGGTGAGTCCAAGACCTGAATACACACTTGTTGTATGTGTAAAAAAGTTGTTTCTTCAAGGGCCGTGGAGAGCTGACTGTGTCAGATCTCTACCTGGTACAAGCTAGATGGTGGCTTAATTTCTCGTCGGGTCCAGGCGTTGCAGCTGGATTTGGGGAAGCTCAGTCAATGGGAGCTGTGCATATGAACCTTCCTTATAAGCAGGAGGGCTGTAAATCCTAATGCTCAAGCCTGCTTGCTGTGTGCCCTTAAAACAGAAGGCTGAAAATGACTTCCATTCCGAAACAGCCTGCAGTTATGGAATGAGCGATCCAAGTTTGTGCCTTTCAGAATGGAATTTCTTTTTGGTGACATTGGTATGTAGCAGGGTGGGGCGAGGGAAGATCCTGTGGAGTTGGGAGCTGGGCTGTCCTGTGTTGCTTCACAGAGAGAAGGAGTGGTCTTGTGATAAGGGCGTCTGCTTCTTGTCTGGCTCGGCCACACGTTCCTTGTATTTTTGGATGAGAACACCCTCTCCCTGTGCCTTGGGTTCTCATCTACATGACACGGTGTGCAGCAGTTCCTCACGTTAGGTTAGTGCATGGTGATGCCATGTGCCCAGCCTGTGTGTCTGATAGGCAGCACGTGACTCAGCCCTTAGCTGCCTCCAGGACATAGTTCCTCTCTGCTTCTTCCCAGACATTTCCCCGTAGCGAGCAGCCCTGGTATGGCACTGGCTGAGTGGTGCTAACAGGTGAGGAGGAGTCCGGAGCTTCTCTCCCTGGTTACCTGCTGTGCATACACAGGTTTTTTGTGTAGTAACCTGTCCTGCTGGGAGGCACCAGTTCTCCCTTCTCTGGGGACAAAGACACCTGTTTGCAGGCTTTCCATGTGTTATGGTTAGGGGGGCAAATCTGCAGTGGAAATAGTACGAATCTTTAGCGGAGATCAAATGGTATGAATTTGTAGTGGAAAAACCTATAAACAAGCAGGAACGGAGGATACTGATAACGTTAGCCAATACAAAAAGAAAACTCCTCCATAACGTAAGGCCCCCCAAACAGCGAAGTGTAAGAGCCCACAGGCTCATCTGACTTGAAAATTGAAGAATCGTCTGAAATAGATGTAGCCATGGTGACAGAGAGGATTAGCAGCCTGGGACTGATCTCATTGGTCTGCCGCTCGCGCAGTCGCTTGTTTGAGCAGCATTAATATGTTGTCTCACACTGCTTTATATGCTGAGACCATCTGGCATTAGTGGTATTTAAAGGTGCAGTCATGCTATGGGAAGAGCTGGCCAGCATGGCTGGGGTTACGCTTCTAAGACGAATAATGAGAGTTAAGAGGTCTATCAAAAACAGCCTTGTGCTCTGAAAATGCTCTGAAAAGTCTCAGCATATACAGAGAGGTCATATTGTGTGTGGAGGGGAAGCAAGGCGCAGAGTGAAGTGAACAAAATAAAGCTTGACCAGCAGATCCCTTCTGAGATACTTCAGAGCCTCTGCTTTCAAACAGCAGTCTGTTTCAGTTTTCCTTCATTTTTTCTATATGCTATTGAAAATATACTTTGCAGAAAAGTATTTGATAAGAAGGAGAGTATTGCGGAGTCTAAGATAAGATAAACCTTATCTTTGATCTATTTATAGCTGTGAGTCCTCATCTGCTTTTCTTAATACTACTGCAGGGTGGGTGTTAGCTTCCAAAGGAGCTTAGGCAACAGAGCTGACATTGCCCAGATGCTTGTGAATCTCGTTCTTTTGTTTTTCTTTTTAATTTTTTGCTATTTTTTATCATGATACTCAATTACTCTCAAGAGTTCCTCCCCAGGCAGAGATGGGTCGTTAAAGGGTGACCAAATACTAACCAGAAGATGTTCTTCTTGCAGCTTATGAGTGCCAGCGCAGAGGTCCATGGGTGGGCTGAGCATCGTAGGAAAAGAGGCTGGAGGGAAAATAAGCCACAGGCTTTGTTCTTCTGTACAGACCTAAAATTGTGCTGAATTTGAAGTTAAATCTTGATAATAAATACTATGAAAGGATATGAGTGTCTAAGTGGAAGCATTCTACATTCTCAAATTACTGACATTCTGTACTTACTAATGAAAACGGTGTTGACAGCTGCATAACAGCTGTCTGCAGATACTGATGGGAGATTTGTTGGGTCGTGGTGGTGCACTGTGTAGCACAACAGTAATATGAAACAAAGGACGTGGGAACTATTTCAGAAACCCTTACATTTTAAGCTTTTATTCTGGAGCTCTGACTTTGATGCCAAAATAAATTTTTTATAATTTTACTTCAAATGTGAGGCCCAAGAAATACATAGCTGTGGATGTTCTAGCTCCTTTAAATAGCTCTACCATGATTATATTATATGCTTAATGTTTTTACAGCTTAGTCCTGTTTTCAGTCTGTCAGACTGAGTGAAGGGCACATGAAGAATGCCAAATAACTCACCTCCCGCCCCGCTCCCAAGCCCCAGCTCCTTGCTTGTCAGTTCAATCCCTGTTTTTTGTTTAGATATTTTTAAGCCAGTCATTCAGCTCTGTCTGGGACAAACCTTGGGTACAGTTTTGGGAGCAGTTCACCCCGCGACCCCCCTCACTGTGGTCTGGTCAGGACTGCTGCAGGACTGCTCGTTGCTTTGGGTCCTGCTTGCTGTGTCTCACAGCGTCACACGCATCCGCGGATACCCATGACACACCCAGGGTATGCCACACGTTTTTGCAGTGTCGTGACGTTAAAGTGAGCTTGGGAGGCTGTGACATAGCCCCCATGGGACTGCAGGCGCTTGGAACTAAATAAACTCACAAATAATTACTGCATACAGGCACCCAGTGCTGTACAGCCTGGTCCAGCAGTGGGGATGATGGAAGGGCCAGCCCTGATTGGTGAGGGCATAAGGCAGCCCTTGGCGTGAGGCCTCTCCTGGGTGCCCCCAGTGTAGGCATGGCTATGATTGCTCCTCTCCAGTTTTGGAATCACAAACTACAGTTTCTTGAAAATCATTTGTACTTTAAAGCTTAATTTCTGCAGCCATCTATTCTGGCTGAGTGCTACGTCATGCCTTCTCAGGATTTGGTGTGATTCACCGGATACTGGAGTTCAACATATTAATATTTGTAATCTAAGAATTAACTCTTTTTTTTTTTTTCCCCTCATTCATTTCCATGAATGGAATGCCACTTCCATTCCTGCTGCATTGCTATAGAGCTTAAACGAGCCTCCTGCAGTCATTAAACTACTCACAGATTATTTCAGTGTGAGGAAAGGTGATACAACTGAGAAACAGTAAGATCTAAAGTAGTGGTTGGGTTGCTTAACATTATACTGAGTTGCAAATCTCAATGACCTTAAAGTCTGAAATGGAAATAGTTGCATTTCATCTCTGGAGTGTCCAAAGCAGTTCTTCAGATTTATTGTTAACGTGAAGTGGAACCACCATGGATGAATTTGTCCTGTATCTTATGACCTGTATTACTGGTAGCCATGAAAACTAATGATATGAAAATGCGCTTTTGAAGCGACCAGCCACAAATGAGCAACAAGTTCTTATCACAGTGCCGTTGCAATAGTTCTGTAGATCCATTTTAATAATGTGCTTTCTCTACTCATTGGGTTGCATTAATACCTTTCCATAGTATGGGGGCAGTCTCAGAAACCTGTAGATAGAAACTGCCAGATGATCAGAAGGCAAATGTCTTCTGTGCGAAGAATTGACCAAAGCCTCTGCAGTGCTCTGTGTAAATGTAAACAGAGCTGCTGTCAGATTTGTGCTTCCTAGGCTTTGCCCTATGTCAATTGCACCTTTGGGAAGGTGCAATTCCAGTGCTATTCCAGAAATCCCAGTGAAATCAGGTTCAGTGTAACTCTGGAGTGCTTAGGTGTTAGTCTAAGACTTGACAAGGATTTAGTGCCCGCCTGTACCCCTGACTCCCTCTGTAACTTTGATAAAGGTTTTGGGTCTCCCTGTGACTCAGTTTACCCTCTGAGACACTGGAGCAGTATGGTTTGGTGTCTGTGAGTTGCACAGATACCACAGAAACTGGAACTGCTGCTAAATGCAGCCTGGTCTGTTATTCATCTTCTGCTTCCTAGGAAGTGAAGGGAGGATTGGGATAATTTAAGCCAAAAAAAAAAAAAAGTTTTCAACATGGCCAGAGGAGGTGGAGTCTCCCTTTGCAGGTCCTGCTGAAGGGTTCTTTAGTGTCCTCTCTAATGACCAGACCTACAAACAGAGGTGTATTTTGCGAACAGACAGGTGAGCATCCAGAGATCAACACCTTGCAGTTTTCTTATTGCTGGTACCTGTCACCTGGAGCACTTCTGAGACCATTTCTATTAAAATTAGTTGGATAGACATTGAGTTACATATACCTTACCCCTCTGCTGTTGTAAAAAATGCAGGTTGAAACATTTGTGAGCTCCCATTTCATGGCATCCTGGTAGCTCTGAATGGCATGTATGTTTTTGATATGAGGATTCATTTACAACATTTTTCTCTTTCCTTTCTTGCTCCTCCTTTATTTTCAGTGTTCTCAGGTGTTTTTTTTTTATTTTATTTTTTTTATTTTTTAAATCACTGCAGTTGTACTTCAAGAACAACCTCTGAAAATTCAGCAGTGGTGAAACAGGAAGCAGAAGTGAGTAACAAAAATGTGCTTTTGCGGCAGATTTTGTAGAATTTTGGTTTTCAGCAGCCCAATGGCTGCATTATAGATTGTATTGACAGAGTACAATCTAGAAGGAAGCTGTAGATGTAGTTTACAGGAAGAAAATGGCATGTTAGTAAGCAATCTGGTTTTAACATTGTGGTTTAGAGGAGAACTGTAGGAGGATCTCCAGCAGAATTCGAGAAAAATGAAAGCAGCTGCAGCAGGAAATGTACATTAAGGATGCCAGGGAGCAGTCACAGGCAGGAGTCCTCCTGTATCAGTTGTAGCTGTCATTACACATCCCTTTCAGAGCTTCCAACAGAGGTAGAAATTGGGTTTACATACCTAAGGGAGCAGACAAGTCATGGCAGCTGTGGTTCAGCTGCCACGGGGAGGTGGCTGGGATGTGCAGCCAGCTGGGATCTGTCGCTCCTGAACGGGAGCATCTGAGCGTCAGCGCGTGGCAGTGCGAGGGGCAGCGTGTGCCCCGGGGTCCCACCTCACTCCTGTGAGTGGAAGCAAGCAAGCCAGCCAAATGTTGGGCTGATTTCACCGTCAGTATTTTTACAGAAAAATGCTCACTTGGTTATTGAGATTTTCTTGGGCAGACTCCATAGGACTGTGGATCCAACTCTTCCCTGTGCTTGCTTCAGAGGAGGGGTGGGTGTCGGTTGATTTCACTGCAGCCGTCCTATGCTTCTCTTATGTTCGCTTTGGTTGCCCTTGTGTTACTCAGTCATCAAAAAACCAGCAGCGTTTAAATTAATGCAGCATAAATTCTCTTTGTGTTTACTTGGCAAACTGGGTAGCACGTGTTTAATTTTTGAAACGGATTCTCAGAAGCGCACTAAGTGCTTTTTAAGAATTACATGTCGGGCTTTATTTCTTCCAGCTTTCCTTTTAGCTGTTTTACAGTGATGAATGTATCTTCAGTTGAGCAGTCAAAATTGAACAGCACAAAAATCTGTGCGGGTTTCAGTTCTGTATGCAGTGAAGTCCACTGAATCTTTGGCAGTGGCATCAGGGGATCCAGAGGTTAACGCGTTGTTTGTGCTGTTGAGTACGAGGGGAGCGAGGCAAGAGGGTGAGCTGTGTTCTTCATCAGCTGTAATATGAACTAACTTACAGTGGGTTGAACTCGAACATGACTGCTGTGCATGTTCATGTGTGCCTATACATTTTGTAGCAAAAGTCTTCCAAAAGGTGCTTGTGGAATAGAAAAGTTGATATTGCTAAGCCTTTGACTCTGTAAAAAACCTGTTTCTTGGGGGCTGTAGTGGAAGCTTACGGATGCGATCAGTGAGGTGCGTGGTGAGCTGACCTTTAAAGCTCCTTGAATACTCGAGAGAGGAAAGTAAACTCAAACTGACACTGGTCCTTATCTTAGATAGGATTTCACATTAAAAAGTAGATACTTGGTCAACTTCCCAGCCTTGCACGTTGATGCTGCCATTACCTCTTCATAAAGCGGTGATGTGAAATAGTGCTGATGGCTGTGGTTGCCACATCAGTGCAGTGTCACAGGGACTTCTGAGCTGTTGTGGGCAGCCCAGCCGGGAAGCAGTCAATGGCCTTGAGATTTTGTTAATGCTGTTCTATAAGAGAATGAACCCCAAACTACCTGGAGTGTTTTTTTTCTCTTTTTTTAGTATAAAATATACAGATACAAATTAACAGACAATGCTGCTTGACCTTGTGTTTGTAAGTCATTTTTTATTGCTAGCAGTGTGTACAGTGAAAGGTTTAACAACAGATACAATATAGGAAGTCCATGCTCATCCCTTGTTTCTCATCAGTAGCATGGCTAATTTGTGATGTTCTGCCTTTATTTTAGGTATTGGCAAAGCTTTATTAGCCTTCACTGTTTGCAAAATTGATATTCTGATTGATTTTGTTTCCTGTTTACTTGGCTGTTCTTAGCAGCAATTAAAGTTCAGACTACTTCAAAAAACAGCCTTTCTTACTAAGCTTTTGAGAGAAAAGCAAAAAAAACCCTTCCCTGTGCTGCTTTTTGTTTTTCAATCTCTAAAAAGTATTTTTTTTATTCATTTGGATTTTACTCTATGAAAAAATGCTAGAAGAGGAAAAGAGGAATAATTCTGTCAACAAAATTAATGATCTTGTTGTGTGTGCGTATTTTGAATTATTTGAATTATTTGAAATGTCAAAATTAACTTTGACATGTCAAAAATAACAAATTTTGTGGTTTTTTTTTTTTGTATTATGTGATTTTCTGGATTGATTAAGACTGTATTGGGAGTGATTGTAATTCTCCAGTGGCAAAGTTTCACCTTGAAGAGATTTGCTTAAAATGGATTGGTTAATTAAGCTTTAACAAAAATGAATAAATGTGTAAATTTTCCCAACTATTAGGTAGAATTTTAAGTATTAAAGTACACTTAAAATACAAGTTTGCCATTCCTGGTGCATGCTGCATGAAAAAAAATTTCCAGTAGTTTATTTGCAGGTGATTTTCTGGTATGTATTGACACATCTTTGAAAACTTCAGGAGTTATTGTATGTAATAGAAAAAGTTCTTCTGAACTTTGTGACAGTTTCCTAAAAGCTGCAGCAAACAAACCGAGCCCTGGCCTTACCTTCATGACCTCAAGAAGGCAGCAGAGGAGCAAGGTGACATCTGGTCACTGTTGGCTCTTGTGCTGCATCCCTGAAATGCTAGAGCAGATTATTTGCTCTGATTGAACTGCTTCAACTGCTTCCTAGGCTACAGGGTTGCTACCTCAGGTTATTCACCTAGTTATACCAAAACTGTCACTGTTTCTTTGCTGTTGAAGCAGGAGGTCGTCAGATCATCCTACTTGTTTGCCTTGAAAGAGCGAGGCCATTTTCTGTGCCACCACGGACAGTGGTCACTGGGGGGGAGATGAATGTTGAAGAAATCATCTTGACCATCAGCCTTGCCTCTAATTCTGAAATAGTTGGTGTTTCATTCTAAACATTTGGGAAAATAAAGGTTGGACAGTGCTAAACAGAGTAGAACAACTTAGGATTTTCCATTTTGTTCGGTTGTGATGATTAGTTTTTCTCTCTTCGTGGCTAGTGCTGTTGGTTGTGGTGTTTCTGCCTGCCTCTCCTAGGCTCCCCTGGCACTACTTTCCTCTCTGCAGCCACGATGACTTCAGTCTCAGAGGGATTCCCAAAGCAGAGAACAGCTGCAGATGGGTGAAGACCTTCTGGTTTTACGACTTATCTTCCACTGAAGTAGCAAGCTGAATTTTGCTTGGAGGCTGGTTTGATATTTTTAGGTTTGCAGCAAAATAGGAAAGATAGAATGACTCGGCATGGTGTGGCTATGGTTAATATCCTGCCTGACAAATATGTTTCTTCAGTATTAAAATCAACATTTATATTCAGATTATTTCTTCTCGAAGAAATTTAAAAACTTTTAGGTCTTCATGATAAAACACAATTAGCTGTAAAGTACCAGTGTAAACTTGATTTGTGAATTGTAAATTAGAGAGAATAAGGAAGCCATTGCTGGAGTATAATGAGAGAGTCCCATAGGGCCTGGGGAACACTGAGGACACTGAGCAGATTGCCCAGATCTCATGTGAGCCACTTAAGAAACAAGTCAGATGATCAAGGCAAACTGGAATACCATGGGTGGTGGCAGATTGAAAGATACCCCTAGGAAACACAATTTCAAATGTTTGCATTGGGCTGAAAAGCCTTTAAGATGTACTAAGCCTAAGCTGTGCTCAAGTCAAGAGCTTGCTTCCTTTGCAATTCAGTAATTTCAAAGGGAAAAAGCATAAATAACTTTAAAAGGAAGTAGTTTTAGAGAATAGGAACAAAAATATCAAAGGTAACTTTCTAAAACTTTCTCGTCTATTGAAGGGGTAAAAGCAGATAGGTTAGAGGCATATGGTGCGTCTTGAATAACTGTTTTATTTCTTTCTCCACAACTAGAGAAAAGAAATGAAAGAATCTACCTAATGCTAAAGTCTGAGAAAACTCTTTAGATAAAAAGAAACAAAAAAATTCTCCGAAGAGTGTTAGTGTGTTGCTATGTGAACAGTTATAATGCAGTAGCAGAAATTGTTTACTGAGTGCCCACTATTCTAAGAAGGATTTTCTGTGGGCAATATCAAAAGAGAAAGAAGTGTTTTGATGCCAGTTAAAAAGATCTGTCCATGTTGTGAGGTTTGTTCAATAACATCTACTCTGAAGAGCCATGGCAAGCCTATTTACCAAGGCCTGACCAGGCTCTGAACTTGCTGAAAGTTAAGAAGACATTGAAGTATGTTTTCGTTATTATTGATCTATACGTGTGAGAAACAAAAATTTGTTCAGAAAAGAGGAGCGGAAACCCATTTCTTGGTATATGTCTACCAATTATCTAGAAGTACAAATGTACCAGAAGCATACTTATGCTTTGTTTAATCAAGTGGCTGAATCCAATAGTGGTGTTTGAAAAAAAAAAAAAAAATGGATAGAGGTTTTCCTATATGTTGTTAAGAGTTTCTCCTGAGCTTTTCATGGGATCACTGAGTGTTTGTATTGCTAGGCTGTGCTTAAACTTGCATCTCCATCACTGTCGTTACTGACTTAGGTAAATTAAACTTGTCCATGCTGCTGTCACACATCTAATTACAGCATTTGCTAGAGCACTATGGTTGCTGAAGGTGAAATTTGGAAAGAGAAGCATAATAAACAATCAACGTTCATTACGGATGTGTCATGGAAATTTAACGACAGATATGACTTTATTGTGTTTTGTAATAATCTGGAGGTTGGCACCTCTTCAACAGATCTTCATTCCCAAAGGACTGGAGGTACTATGATACCCAGGTATTCTGTAAAATTAGGAAAGCAAAGGAATCCGTCTTCTAAACAAGTTGCTTTGCCGATCCAGGTAACATCAACAAAGTGCTGTTACTAGGCTTTCCTGTATACTTTGGTGTGAAATAATATCCCTAGGTACACCACAGAGATGGTGTTGATTTTCTCCTTGTCTTGTTGATGCCACTTCATTAGTAAACTTCTTAAAATGCATGTTTTTCACATTTCCCTAATAATTCAAATAAATGTAACTTATTAAAGTTGTCAAATTTAATAGGATCATAATTTTAGTTCATGTTTTCTTTCTTCAAGGAAAATTTTTTAAATTAATTATTAACTATAATTTTAAAGGTTTTTCTCTATTTCTTTCTTCTCTGCATTGTTATTCTGTTGTTTAATTTTTTTGGTCAGAACTCTGGAAAGAAGGAATTTCCTGAGCTTTTGATTTTCCCATGTAAGTGCTGAACTGCATTTGACATATCAACTCATAATGTTGTCAAAATATCAGAACTGTAGTTTCAAGCCTGTGCCTCTGTGGGATTTCCTCAGGAACCAGGGATCACAAGCAGTGTTTGTAGATACATTCTATGGAATTACATTTCACTGATAAGTGGAATGGAAACAATGAATTAAGAAGTGTTTATAATTAATAATTAAGCATTATCATTTTCGACGTGATCAGAAGGGAAAGAACTGGACAAAACTCTTTGTAAAAGTGAAATCACAGTGTATGTGATGTTGTGATTAATTTTACTTTTGAAAGTGACCTGTAATTGGAATACAGTTTTAGTCTATATTGTGGATCAAAACATCACTATTAAGGGTATCTTTTCCTTAATCAAGTTTTCTCTACTTAAAACAAGAACTGATTTGTTGTTTCCGAGTAGTAAAGTCAACACAGCAGTGAAAGAGTGAGCTGGATTTTGTGCAAAAACTCATACTGTACAGCTACTTTAGCTGGAAATTGGTTGCAAGATGTTTTTTTCAGGGAAAATAATACTGTGATGATAAATGTTATAAAAAATGTAAGAGAGAGGTTAAATATAGTTCAGGAGGAGCACTGCTTAATTTTAAAGCATGAAGCTTGTAGAGCTAGCAGCTAGAATAATTTCATCTTTTGACATAGAAAACTGGGACGAAGCAACACACAAATGGTTGTGTTCCATTGGTTCCTAACACTTGAAAAAGAATCATGGGTGATCCTCTGGGAGGCTCAGCACTACTTACATTTTACCACTTGCCAAGGCCATAAAGAGAATAGATGGAAATAGATTGATTGGGCAGTAACTTCGGAGACAGCTGCTGCTGTCTTGGGTGTTCAGCAGCTCTCCAGTGAACAGATGCTAGTTACTGTACCAAATTATATATTTTTGGAGATGGGCCTTTTTTTTTTTTCCCCTGATTACCAGCATAACAATTGTTTGCAATTTTTGATCATGTGCAAAGAGCGGACTGCTTTGGGTGCTGGGGTATCACAAGGGCAGTGATAAAGGAGGCTGGTGGCACAGTCACTGATCTGTAATGAGGTTATGGGAACAGTGACCTTGTGGTCCAGTGCTGTGTGTTGCTGCATTGGAGCATGGCACTGGGGACGGATTGGTGTCCCGTCCCCAGCATGTACAGTGCAGGGTTGGCATTGGGCTGTGTGCCCAGGTTGCTGGCACCTGGCACTTCCATCTCTCTTGCTCTTTGAGGATGCTCTTTGAGGGTGAGGATGGAGCAGAAGGGAGGGATTTGAACCTTCTTCAGGTTGTCTATGTGTTTTGTGTCCTAAGCACTGCGACCTCCTTCTCCTTCCCCCTTTACTTCAAAGTCTCAAATTTCTTCAAAGTAGTCCTTTTCTGTTCTGGAAAACATCATCTTGAACCATGGAATAACCTTCTGGGTAAATGACTGCATTTCAAAGTGCTGCTCCCCAGCTGCTGTGACTCTTCCTTTGCTCACTGACAAGCCTTGCAGCAGAATTGAACTCGTGCCTTCCAGAGGCTGACATGGTATGTTATTTCTTCATCCTATTGTCTGCCTGTGGTAGCTTATCCTGTTCATGTTTTCTTCTCTGTAATTGCCTTTATTAATCAACCTTCTATGGCAGCTTAGCTTATCTACCCTGAAGTCTGCAGTAACTTCTGAAATATTTTGACTTGGTGGAAAAATGTCTGGTGCGATCGTCTTCTGCATTGTATTTTAACCTCAGGAAGTCCCGGCCTCCCATTCCCCAGACTGGGGCACATGGAAATGCTACAAAAGCACACCAGTCTATCTCCACAGTGATTTCCAGAGGAAAAATCTTAGCATGTATCAAGAGTTTTCTTCATTTTAAGAGATGATTTTAAAGTGTGTTCTTTGCTTATCCTCTGAGTTAGTAGTTTAAGCATGCCTTTCTTCCTCCTCCATTTCTGACATTCTGCAAAAGATAGGATAAATTCGAAACCCAGAAGTGTTTCTGAAAGAAGATGAGGGCTTGGAAACTCTTGGAGAAAACATTCTTTGTTTTACTGAAACAACATACATGTTTGAAATAATTATAATCCCATAGAATTATAAATTTTTAAAGGAGAAAAAGCACGCTTTTCTATATTCATTTCAAGCCCATTATCATCTGAAATGAATTTTGTGTGCAATGCAACGTAAAGTAGGGTTTATTACTTCTATGTGAACCTCAGTAGGATGCTTTTGGCATGCTGAGCTGTCTGATACTTCATTGTTCTGTGGTTCTTCTCGTGGAGAGAAGGACTGGACGCCTACGAACTACATGGGCTACCACGAGTCTCAAGTAGCTCAGTGCAAGGAATCGCTTATAGTGGTCAAAAGGATAAAGAGAAATGTCCTGGAAGTCTCGTCAGACCAGAGAATAGTCTACAAAGGGTGTCAGGTGGGCTAGAGGTTTGTTAATTGAAAGTAAATGAATAAGCATTGAAGGGTACTTTAAAGCAGAATCATCTGGCAGAAGAAGTATATATACAGCATTCATGTAGACTTTGCTGGCTTGTCTGGCTTCTTCACTTAGAGTTAAAACCTAGTTGTCTCTCACTCTTGTTCAATAAAAATACACGTGAAGGGCAAAAGGAAGACATGGTGTCTTCTCTAGTTTTGCCTGATATACCTGAAAAAAATGTTACATTCACTAGGTGTGACACTGCTTTCTCAAAACGTGTGTTTTCCTTTGTAGATGGATTTGTGTGGGTGTAATCACAATTCAACAATCCTAAAATAAAACCGCAAGATAGCACACTTCCTTCCTTCCTTCAAAGAGAAGTACATAGCTGTAGAGCTCAATGTCAGCAAACAACAGCCGAGCATCACATGTTGTCCTGCTTTCTCCCATGGGCATCTATGCAAAATAAAAATGACATCTGTTAGGGTATTTCTGTTGTGAAAATCTGTGGAGAAAGAGCTCTCCTGTGCTTCCTCTGCCAGTATTCACCTACTTCTATACTAACTGCACAGGGAGCTGATTTTCGTTTTGGATGGTCTGAATTTTCTAATACAAACCTCTTTCTTCATTTTTTTTTCCTTAGATGGTGAAATGAGCTATTTGTTCCTTAAGAAAAACTCTGTGCATATTCAGTTGTCTGTTGAAACAAATGTTGCTCTTTCTGCCTGTTTTTGGTGGTTTCTTTGAGTCCAAAGGCTTCGAACCCTCTTTCAGATCTCACTATAATATTTGCGTTTGTCATCGGAGTTACTGAAGGGAAGGGAGGAGGAGGGGTTAATGCAATCTGTGATGAGATCACAGCATGCCCAGTGCTTGCCATATGCTTCTATTGTCTTCCCTTTACATAGATAGAAACGCTCCGAGAGCAGGTACAGACTTTGTTGTATTTGTTCAGTGAGGCACAGTGGTGCCTGTCCTGTTCCAGGGGCTGTTAGGGATGTGTGATAATGGCATTAATGCTTGTTTGGAAAGCATCGCACAGCTGGAGTGGCAGCTTTGAGCAGTGTGTAATTAAGATTGCTGCATGGCTTTCTCCGCTGTGACCATGCCTTGTAATCATGCTTGGGTAAACATCAGGGAAGAGGGCTGCTGGCTCAGATAACTGTTTTAAAAAAATAAGCAAGCCTGTTATTTAGTGAGCATTAAAATAAACCACGTTGATTTCTTCATATTTGTGTAGACCAGTGATGGCCAAGCAGTCTAAAACAGCAGTCTTCTTCTTTTGAGGAAAAATATTGTGGCCAGTCTATTTTTGCCTAGTTGGAAAGAGCTGCAAACCAAAGCATGAGCTGCTCATCACAGGCGTGTGTAGCACATAGCTTGGAAAGCCAGGCACATTCCCGTTTCCTGTATTATGCTGTGTTGTGTTTTAGCTTGGTGTAGTCAGTTATGCAGCCTTGAGAGAACAGCATCTTGATGGAGGTCTGGGGGCAGTTCTTATCAGAAAGCTCATGCTGCTCATTAAGTTGTCCCTGGATTTCTTGCCATAAAGCACTTCAGTTTGCCCTGATATACTGCTTCCTTTGACACTTTGAGTTGATTTTTTTTGTTCCGATGAGGCCTAGTGTAAGATGTGATAACAGCATTGTTCCCAATGCAAAATATTTTGTTAGTAAAGCTGGGTTTGGAGCTAATTGCTTCCATGTTCTTACACTAGTAGACGAATGTATCCAGTGGGGCAAATAAAGATGACTCTGAATGACTACCACAGATTTGTTCCCAGTACAACTGCATCAGTAAGGGCCGCTTTGTCTTCCTTCTGAGACAGAAAAAAGCATCATTCTCTAACACTGGAGAGTTTGAAATGGTTGTCTTACTATAGTAATGACATAAATACAATTTTACTTTCCATTGCCCCTTTTTAAGTAAAAGAAGAGAAAGCAAGAACGTCAAGATGTTCTGATTTCTTTGTACTAACCGCATTGTGCTTCTCTATAGTCAGCTACCAGATACGCATCTGCAGAGCTGACGGCTGAATGTCTACACCCCACTACAGCCATGGGCTGGTGTACACTGATATTTTGTATGCACCTTTTTCAGTAGCTTTTCAAATAGCATCATAATCCTTAATTTCATCTCACCTGCTGCAAGATGTTTTCAAGCTATTTTAAGTCTGTTGCTTTACATACGGTTTGAGAGAAGGCCTTGGTGAGAAGAAGCCTCCTGAAGAACTTCAACATGAAAAAGTAATTTCTCAGTTACACAAGTGCAAAGAAAATGTCTTAAAAATCGTTGTGTTACTGGGGACCATATTTTTTTCATTTCATTCTGTTTATAAGTAGGTGAAAAACTTTTCTTTGGAAAAACAGAACA
Source organism: Penelope pileata (assembly GCA_013396635.1). Taxonomy (NCBI): domain Eukaryota; kingdom Metazoa; phylum Chordata; class Aves; order Galliformes; family Cracidae; genus Penelope; species Penelope pileata. Next base: position 1,346,916 of record WBMW01000421.1, on the reverse strand, counting down.
AAACAAAAAAAAACTCCCACAATTTAAATATGAAACCAAATTCAGAAAAATTGCGTCCAGAAAGAAATTCTTCTGAAATAAGGAATTGATGCACAAGACCAGGCTGCCTGAAGCGCCGTCCAACCTGGCCTTGGATAACTCCAGGGATTAAACATCCACAGCTTCTCTGGGCAACCTGTTCCTGTGCCTCACCACCGTCATAGTGAAGAATTTCTTCCTTATATCTAGTCTAAATCTGCCCTGTTTTACTTTGAAGCTGTTACCCTTTGTCCTATTACTACTCTCGCTGATGATGCGTCCCTGCCCAGCTTTCCTGTAGGCCTGCTTTAGGAACTGGAAGGCTGGAGGTCTCCCTGGAGCCTTCTCTTCTGAGCCCCCAGCTCTCTCAGCCTGTCCTCATAGGAGAGGTGCCTTCTCAATGTTGCTTTTGCAGGAGACCGTAAGGCTTCATCTGGCAAACTCCTGGGTATGTGCCTGACTTGAAGTTCCAGACTGACCCCTCTGAAGACGTTGTGAAGTGAAGCTTATATTTAATGTGCTTTACTGCTTCAAGTTTTACATGAAGAGAAGAGATTGTAAAAGTGAACTTTCAATGTTGTTTCAATGACAGATTTGGCTACTAGCAAAGTTAGAGAGGAAAATGTCTTTATTGTATAGATATAGAAACCTTTATGGTTATAAAAAGAGCCTGGGTCAAATATCTCTGAGATATCTTGGGGAGAGAAAGAAAATCAAAAAGTATTCTTCCTACCTGGTGGGTTAGTAGCATATCTTGGGGAATTTTATGTGCTGGCTTCTCTTTCCCAAATATGTTGCTTTTTATTAAGTGCAATCTTTAATGCACAATGTGATAATCCTCAGTCCCTTTGTCTTCACTTTTGTGTTCCTGTAATCTGAACATATTCTTTTTAAAGGAATATTTTACATTTTGTAACTATCTTTTTCTTTATTGCTTAGCAGACAGCTGGAAAAAATATACCGAAACATGCTTTTGGCAGTTCTCATGCTGTGATCATAAAAGTTAAACCCAGGATGAAAGAGAAAGTTAAGTAAAAGTGCGTATAAAAAAGAAATAGAAAATATGGCAAAGACTGGATAGCTCATATTTTAGAAAAGAATCCAAGCAGCTTTAAGCTTGTCTTTTAGACCAAAAAAATATAATTGTATGATAAGAAAGTCTTTTCTTTCACATTGCTTGATTAAATAAGAATGAATCACTGAATCGTAAGCTGTAAAGACATTAATGAAGATAGGGAATGCTGGGGTGCTTCCTAAAGGGCTCCATTTCTTTCTGCCTTGGACTCATGTGGTTTTGATTTTGTTTGAGATCAATGCCAAATCTGTCTTTTTGTATGATTTTGAATATCTGCAAATGCAATTTATTTAGTTAAAATTAGAAGTGCAATTTAGATCTAAGACATTAGTGAACAGAAATATGAAAAATGTTTTCATGACCTGGGGATGACCTCTTTGGTGCTCCAGTTTCTCAGTGAAGGATGTTTGTCTGCCTGGGCATATAGGTGCATCTCTCTCACACAGACGCTAATAGAGAAGTGCTCAAGTCAGGAAAGAATTTTCCATACACAGTACCCAGCACTGTTCCCCCTTTGTTTGACAAACTTTTGTTCTTGTCTTAAGAGATAGTCAAGGGCATGTTGGGTCAGGCACCATACCTTCCTCCCATTTGGTTGGAATAATTATTTCCTAGACTTCCTTTTCCATTCATTAGGAAGTGTGATTTTCTTGAAAGCTTCTCTCCCAGATGTGTCACAGGATCATAGGGCAGTTGAAGTTGGAAGGGACCTCTGGAGATCATCTCCTCTAACCTCCCACTCAAAGCAGGGTCACCTAGAGCTGCTTGCTCAGGGCTCTTTCCAGTCAGATGCTGAAGATCTCCAATGACAGAGACTCCATAACCTCTCTTGGTAACTTAGTTCAGTTCAGTACCCAACCAAAAAAAAAAAAAAAAAAGAAAGAAAAAAAGATTATTTTTCTTATTTTTAAATGGAATTTCCTGTGCTCCAGTCAGTACTCATTGCCTCCTGTACTGTCAACAGGCAATACTGAGAAGTATCTGGCTCTGACTTCACTACCTCCCTCTTCTTCTTCTTCTTCTTTTTTTTTTTTAAACAATTGTTTATGTGTATTTTTGCACATGGATAGAATACCATCTGAGCCTTCCCTTCTCCAGCCTCTTGCCATATGTGAGATGCTTCAGTCCTTTAATCATCTTCCTGGCCCTTCACTGGACTCTCTCCAGTATGCCTGTGATAGCACGGTTTCTTGCTCTGAGGACCGAGCTCTCCAGATGTGTCTCACCAGTGAAGGTGACGTGTGCCTGTGTGGTTTCATGTGTCTGTATTTCTGCTTCTNTGATGCGTCCCTGCCCAGCTTTCCTGTAGGCCTGCTTTAGGAACTGGAAGGCTGGAGGTCTCCCTGGAGCCTTCTCTTCTGAGCCCCCAGCTCTCTCAGCCTGTCCTCATAGGAGAGGTGCCTTCTCAATGTTGCTTTTGCAGGAGACCGTAAGGCTTCATCTGGCAAACTCCTGGGTATGTGCCTGACTTGAAGTTCCAGACTGACCCCTCTGAAGACGTTGTGAAGTGAAGCTTATATTTAATGTGCTTTACTGCTTCAAGTTTTACATGAAGAGAAGAGATTGTAAAAGTGAACTTTCAATGTTGTTTCAATGACAGATTTGGCTACTAGCAAAGTTAGAGAGGAAAATGTCTTTATTGTATAGATATAGAAACCTTTATGGTTATAAAAAGAGCCTGGGTCAAATATCTCTGAGATATCTTGGGGAGAGAAAGAAAATCAAAAAGTATTCTTCCTACCTGGTGGGTTAGTAGCATATCTTGGGGAATTTTATGTGCTGGCTTCTCTTTCCCAAATATGTTGCTTTTTATTAAGTGCAATCTTTAATGCACAATGTGATAATCCTCAGTCCCTTTGTCTTCACTTTTGTGTTCCTGTAATCTGAACATATTCTTTTTAAAGGAATATTTTACATTTTGTAACTATCTTTTTCTTTATTGCTTAGCAGACAGCTGGAAAAAATATACCGAAACATGCTTTTGGCAGTTCTCATGCTGTGATCATAAAAGTTAAACCCAGGATGAAAGAGAAAGTTAAGTAAAAGTGCGTATAAAAAAGAAATAGAAAATATGGCAAAGACTGGATAGCTCATATTTTAGAAAAGAATCCAAGCAGCTTTAAGCTTGTCTTTTAGACCAAAAAAATATAATTGTATGATAAGAAAGTCTTTTCTTTCACATTGCTTGATTAAATAAGAATGAATCACTGAATCGTAAGCTGTAAAGACATTAATGAAGATAGGGAATGCTGGGGTGCTTCCTAAAGGGCTCCATTTCTTTCTGCCTTGGACTCATGTGGTTTTGATTTTGTTTGAGATCAATGCCAAATCTGTCTTTTTGTATGATTTTGAATATCTGCAAATGCAATTTATTTAGTTAAAATTAGAAGTGCAATTTAGATCTAAGACATTAGTGAACAGAAATATGAAAAATGTTTTCATGACCTGGGGATGACCTCTTTGGTGCTCCAGTTTCTCAGTGAAGGATGTTTGTCTGCCTGGGCATATAGGTGCATCTCTCTCACACAGACGCTAATAGAGAAGTGCTCAAGTCAGGAAAGAATTTTCCATACACAGTACCCAGCACTGTTCCCCCTTTGTTTGACAAACTTTTGTTCTTGTCTTAAGAGATAGTCAAGGGCATGTTGGGTCAGGCACCATACCTTCCTCCCATTTGGTTGGAATAATTATTTCCTAGACTTCCTTTTCCATTCATTAGGAAGTGTGATTTTCTTGAAAGCTTCTCTCCCAGATGTGTCACAGGATCATAGGGCAGTTGAAGTTGGAAGGGACCTCTGGAGATCATCTCCTCTAACCTCCCACTCAAAGCAGGGTCACCTAGAGCTGCTTGCTCAGGGCTCTTTCCAGTCAGATGCTGAAGATCTCCAATGACAGAGACTCCATAACCTCTCTTGGTAACTTAGTTCAGTTCAGTACTCGACCAAAAAAAAAAAAAAAAAAA
>WBMW01000421.1:1279793-1342808 GCA_013396635.1 Penelope pileata | reverse complement strand
AAAAAAAAAAGAAAGAAAAAAAGATTATTTTTCTTATTTTTAAATGGAATTTCCTGTACTCCAGTCAGTACTCATTGCCTCCTGTACTGTCAACAGGCAATACTGAGAAGTATCTGGCTCTGACTTCACTACCTCCCTCTTCTTCTTCTTCTTCTTTTTTTTTTTTAAACAATTGTTTATGTGTATTTTTGCACATGGATAGAATACCATCTGAGCCTTCCCTTCTCCAGCCTCTTGCCATATGTGAGATGCTTCAGTCCTTTAATCATCTTCCTGGCCCTTCACTGGACTCTCTCCAGTATGCCTGTGATAGCACGGTTTCTTGCTCTGAGGACCGAGCTCTCCAGATGTGTCTCACCAGTGAAGGTGACGTGTGCCTGTGTGGTTTCATGTGTCTGTATTTCTGCTTCTTTATGGATTTGATGCCAAACTTACTCAGCCTTTACATTCTCATTTTCCAAGCAGGAACTTTGCAGCATTCTCCTACCCTATTTGTGCAGAAATAGTTTGGGCAGCACATTGTTACATTCCTGTTTGGTTTACAGGGATTATTTTATTGGAGCATTTGAGAGAGTGTGCATTTCTTTTGTCTTCTAGCATTTTCTGTCTGCTCTTTTTCTATTTGGATTTCTGAGAAGTGTTGTATTTATTTTCTCTTCTCTTATGTATGGAGGGGCAATGTTCTTTCCAGAGGGGTGGAAAAAAAGACGGATATTTAAAAGAGATGACTCAAAGCCTTAGGATTCATACTGCCTCTCTTTCACACATTCAGAGCATCTGACTGTTGTTTCACATTTTCTGTTTGCATCCTAGAGCTATTAGTAAGTCATAATAATTGGGCACACAAAACAAATTTCCTTTAAAATGGCTTTTCAATGAAAGCTTGAAATTACAGTGAAAGTGTCTTCTTTCCATGGCAATTTGTTCATTTTCTGAGGAAAAAAACGAATGTCTGAAGCCTCAAAATGAAAATATTACTGTAGAGCTTCTCAGGAGATGCCTTTTGGCTGTGTTATGCTCTTGTCTGTGGGATGGCTAGTTACCTACCTCATGGGCTCTCGAGCCATCAACAATGATGCTATGTATAAGAGAAGTCATATCTACCATCTCAGAATATTGCATTTTTTTTTTGATAAAGGCACAAAATGCATGAAATCAGCCTTTAAAGAAGCGCTAGACCTTGTTTTCTTTTTCGTTATGTGCCTCTCAAGCCTTTTACACCTGCATAAAATAGAAATAAAGTGCTGTAAATTTGGAAGATATGACACAATCGTCCTTTCACTTCCACTGCTTCAATATCAGTCTGAAGTATGACAAAATATTTCAGCTTCTGGTGTTTTATTACATATTTTAAAAAATATGAATGACTGCACGGAAATCATGGTGAATACACTAAAACTGAAGCCAGATAGCAGAAAGAGAAGTCCTTTGGACTTACCAGTGAAGGGATTTTCCAATAGTTAATATGTACATTTTTGCTAACATGATGTTTGCTCTTGGAAAACGAGCTTGTCTGATGTACAGCTAGTAACATTAAAGAGAAAGAAAGTTTCAAGCGGAATGAAAGAGACCACAGGAGATGAATTTACTGTAGTTTTTTGTATTGCTCAGAAGAAAAAATGAATTAGGCAGTGCCAGGAAGAGCTACTTCGCATCTGATCCTGCTGGTCTTTGCGCTTCAGTATGCTTGGCACATTGGGGGCATAGTAGATATAATTGTGGGAAACGGTTGTTTTTTGCCCTTTTGTAAGGAACGTGTCCCATTTTTAACTTATTTTAAAAATTATTTTTAACTAACCTTTCTGCTTGCTTGCAGGTAGGAGAAACCCTAGTTAGGTTCATTTTGTGTCAAATTGCACAAGGCTCTATTGAGATACGAAGAGCTCATTAAATGTGTTGCTTGGCCGTCAGTTCACTTCGTGCGCTTAGGGATGCTTTTCAGGGTGCCATCACAAGGACTGTGATTTCTGCTGTGCTTCACTGTAAGCCACAGAGGCTGCAGGTACCTGTCCACAGTGAAAGCTCTGAGGAAAGCTGAAGATACCAAGCTTTTGTATTTGCTTCCTATATGAGGAAAAAAATCTTCCTGTTTCTGAGACACTGGGATATATGTCTTAGCAGATCTAAAGGCTGTGACAGAATTGTTTTAAGCATTTGTTTCTCTCTTAGGAAGACTGTTCTGTGTCTCACAGCAGTATAGCTGTGCTGTGGCTTGCAGTGCTGAGGTCACTGTTCATATGTCTTTTCTGTCCAGAGCTCCTTTGTCTAAACGCAAAACATCCCTTGAAAGCCTTCTGAATCCACTCCCTTCTGCTGTTGAGACAATGGATTTGTCTGGTTCAGTCATCTGCATCGTTACTCTTGAGTCAACAAGCTGTTGTATGATTCACTTCTTCCTCTTATGCACCAAGCTTGATTGTATTTCCCTTTGCACCAATTTAGCCTCCTCTCCTTGTACTGCCATCAGGAGTCATCACCATTTTTTTTCCCCCTTTTTCTTTTCATTTTTTACTGTTTAAGGTGATACAGGGGGTGTTCTCTGAAGAGTATCTATGTTTCAAACATATGTGAGTGTGATGACCTCCACCAACCATAAAGGTCTGTGTTTCTACCTAAACTAGGTGTGAGGTACAATGCCGTTTTGAAGTATAGTTTTGCATACCATTGCAAATTTCTGAAGCCAAGAGTTGCAATGCCTGGAGATATATTCTTGGGCTATCAATCTTGATCACTCTCCATCTGCTTAACCTTTTATTTTTCTGTTTTGTACTGACCTGATGCTATCTCAACAGTTGCTATCTCAAGAACAAATGCAAACAAGATTTACTGTTGGTTATTGCATAGCATTTATACCTTAGATGCAGAAACCTGAGAGAGTATTAGTCTGGAGAATATCAGACTGGTGATGAAGTGCGCCAGTAGAATGGATGCAGTAAGACACTTTTTAATCAGGGATTCACACACTTCATAAGCCTGTAGTGCAGCTGCATTCTTTTTCTGGCAAACAAACCCACAAAATCACAGCAACCAGCCCTACCTCCTAAGATGCTCAAGTTCTGTTTTTCTTAAATTCTTTACCTGTATAACAAAAGTGTCTTGCTGAAATAATATTAGGACTAAAAGAAGCTGCCTGCTTTTTTCTTAGTTTCTAAGGATACTGATGTATTTCAGGTCACTTGTGTTGTGATGTAAACGGTGTCCTCTGTTAGTCATCATAAGGCAATCTTTCGTATTTTTTGCACAAAGTGGCAAGGTAACAACATAATTAGCTTTGCAGTTTGCCTATTTCTTTCTTACTGTAATTTCTTTTAAAAGGGCAATTTATATCTCTTTCTTGAAACTCCCTGGCCAACAATCATGAAGCAAACATCAGTAAATATTAGGGTTCGTCTACAGATGGGAAGTTAAATAAATAAGTCAATGCAAAGCCACTCCTACTCTGTAACATGTTGTCTGCAGGAGGGGCTTGTGGCAGATGCATATTTATGGAGAGATTGTATTCCTCTCCATCTGTTTGTGATGACCAATGCAATTCAGCATCATCTATCTGAGTCACAAATCTGCAACCCACAGTTTTTTCACTTTGTCAGCTTGTGACAAAATGGTGGTGGAACAAAATGGTGTTTGAATCACCTGTAAGGAAGGACTGCCCAGTGTGTGTAGCCTCAGTGGAGTAACAGCTGCCACTGCGATGCCTCAGAAAGCCTCCTGGAAATCAGAGGAGGACATCTAAGGCAAGGGAGTTTGCTACTAGCCGTGTGTAGATCCAAAAGCATAGAAAATGTATTTCCCAAGAATCCAGAACATTCTCATGATGGAATTTGTAATCCTTTTCTGTCCTAAGTAGTCAATGGCTTAGAGAGCCATTGACTCTGAGTCAATGAGAGGCAATGGTAGGTGAAGCTGATGAAGGGGAGAGCTTTAGCAGATGGATTCTATGAACGCGCTTGTCTTGCACACACTGATGGGGCTTTAGGTGCAACGCAGTGTGGCCCTGAAGGCTGCTCCAGCTTGTGTTCCTTCTGAAACATGCTGTGCAGCGAGTGCTGGGCATGGTAGTCTCCTGTGGAGGAGGAATCATAGTCAGACTTGCTGCCCTCTTCCTTCTGCAGGTTTGCGCTGGGCTCTGGGCACTGCTGCAGAAGCAGTACTCATGGTCTACAGCCTGGGCATAGCTTGGAAGTGAGCTTCTGCCCATGCTTTTGGACTTTTTGCTACCAATTTGGCACAGAGAAGCTGCATGGTAATGTTGAAGTGGGCTGGTATAATGTAGTGGAGCTGAATCGTTCGTGTTTATTCAGTGAATTTCTGCTTGTTTGTTTCCAGTAAAGAACTGCTTTTGCTTCTTTTTCTTTCTTTCTTTTTTTTTTTTGTCTAGCATTTCTGCCTTGTTCTTTGACTTTAGAGCCTTAGATGTGGATATGAATGGGTTATTTCCACCTTTTATTTTGTCTCTTCACAAAATCAGGATGAGGAAAAGTAGAGCGCAAAGTTCCAAACGCATCTGCTGCTGGTACCAGCCATTTGAACTACTTTAGCTTTGAAATTCCCATGTACTTATTGCCTGCAAAAGCAGTGGGGTGGATAGATGAGCTCAGTGCTTTTGAAGTGCCATGGTGATTGGCAGCACCTTTTGTAGCGGAAGTGAAAAAGCTGATGCTGTAGTTTGCTGAAAAGAGAAAGCTTGTTAAGTGAGCTTGATGAGGAACCTAAATTATACATCAACCTCTTTTCATCAAAATATCTATTTTGATGAAGGATTAAAAAAGTGTCCTTGTTGTACGTGCCAACCAAAACTGGAGGGTTACAGTGAAAGTCTTTGAAATGAAAATTTGCTTGGTCACATGTAATTATAAATGGAGGGGTTCACCCTTTTACGGAGCACAGTAGAAAGCTGAGCTGAAACCACTGCATCCCACAGCCAGCATCACATGGGACATGTGGAGGGTTATTTGTGTCATCTCTTTACTGCCAGCATCCTTCACAAAGAGGCACAGTGTGTATTTTGGTTCGTGCTTCTTCTTTTTTTTTTTTTTCTTTTTTACTTAGCAGTGAGAACAAAAACTATGAGATGATTAAAAAGCTGAACCTGTCTGCTACTCAGCCAATGACTGGTAGGGCTGGCTTGGGGAAGCTCATCTCGTGTTTGGTGTTCTTAGGAAGCTCATCCCCAGTGCTGAGCTAGCCCTACCTGCCACTGCAATGAAGTAGTGAGTCCTATAAATGCAAAGTCCGGATCATTTATTCTAGAGCATGAAATGTGCAATGTAATGCAAAACCAGTCTGGGTAATCTGGCTGTATGTATAGGTATGTATTTGTGACTTCTAAAGTTCTAATGTTTTTCTAATCTGCTTTGAATTTAGGAGCGTCTTTTAACACATTTACACAAAATCAGGGCTTTGTGCATATTACATTTCAGTATTTCTTATTAAGGGTTTTGATTGAATAAGGAAATTTAATTTGTTATGATTTAAAGAATCACTGTCAATTCTATTATATAACACCATCAGTTCGTATGAACAAGCAGTTAGCAGAAAGCCTTATTCTACTCTGGGCTGCATCACATGGGCTGTACCACAGACATACCTCACTTGGTGCTGTGCTGTGCAACACTGCAGCATAAACGTGACACTGGAAGGTGCCAGGTGGGAGCTAGCGATGGGGTCCCCAGGAGCAGAGCAGGTGCTGTGCCCGCTGCTCGTGGGTGGCTGTGGCACGTCCTGGAGTGGCAGTGGGGAGAGTGGGCTGTTGCAAGCACAAAGAAAGCATCCAGTCATGCAGAAACCTTATGATGGAAACAGCCAGCTTCGGCATAAGGTAACGTCTCGGGAATTTCACTTCCATACCAAAGACACAGATTATCCCGTTTTGACACCCAAGCAACAGACTTTATACCTCGTAGAATGGAGATTGTATCTTAATTTATAAATGTCAAGGTCAGCGGAACCGTAGCTATTCTTCGTGAGGTTTCACTCCTGCTTTAATGTGCTGTACAGGCTTTGTTGTTAACTTTGGTTTTAAGCAATACTGCTCAAAGCGTTGCAGAGATTTCCAGAAGTAGCTTGAGACCAGTCTTGAGTCATGGCTGTGAAAAAATTCATGCATTTTTTTAAAGTAAGAGCTTGCCAGAAGTTCCTTGAATTTTTTTTCTTGGTTTGTTCCCAGTTTATTTTGTAGTAGTCAATGGCAAGAATATGAAAGATTGGATTTTTTAAAAGCTGTTCTAAATCTTAAAAAAAAAAAAAAAAAAAAAAAAAAAAGATTTTTTTAAAAGGCTCATTTCTGCTTTCCTTTAAGCCAGCTGTGAAACTCCTAATATTTTCTCTTTCAGCAACGTTAGACCAACACTATTACTTAGTGAATATCATCCTAGCATTATACAAGGCCTATACAAGGATTTAGAAACTAATACTGTTTTGCTGTTTGATCTTCCAATTCTGTTCCTTTTCTCGTGTCACAAGAGATCAACATTTCTATTTAAATGCTGTTGGGGCAGGTTGCAGACATCTAGTTCACTGGACGATAGAAATCTAAATTTTCTAATTATTTCACTCTTTCTTACGTCACATCCTCCTTCTTTTCCTCTCTTAGTGTTTTCATGTTCAAAGGAGAAACTCATTTTATAATCCCTGGTTTTCCATGTAGTTGTCCTCCAGAGAATTTCTTTCTCTTTGAACTGCCAACAAAAGTATGGAGCGTAAGAAAGTCCTCAATCACATTTAGATAAATGCGTTTCTTGCCAGCAGGAGTTCTGAGATTTTCCATACTGCTTATCTACATGAAGAGTTTGCTGGCTGCCATATTAAAAGTGACAAGCAACTGTAAGTAATCAAAAACACTACATCGGTTATTTCAGGAACATTGCTTGCTTTTTCCATAAGAAATACAGGAAAGCAGAAGGACCCTTTAAGGGTATTTGAGGCTCATTTGCAAAACAGTTCATTAAGCGCTTGAACTTTCCAGTAGTTAATTTTTCCTTCCATATGGCTTGCTCTTCCTTGAGTAGAGTATTGCACATTTCGAGGTTAACTACCTGACATAAGAGTGTGACTAGTGGAATGACATTACCTTGACTCGCAGTAAATATAATTAGTAGATGCTAAACTTTTTGTACCTGTATTTTAGAAAATTGCTGTCTTTACAAATACAGGCTGACCTAAAAATGGCAGTGGTTAGTCACCTTTAATTGGACGATCTGTCTAATATTAATGATGTACCTTCTGTTCCTGGGAAGCTGCAGAAGACCTTAGCTGACTGTAACTGCAGAAGCAAATAGTGACATTTCACAGTGTTTGCCAGGTACCAGAAAGGCACGACATTTAAGAATACTTTTCCCTCAAACGTTTATCAGGTTATTATGTACCACACAGTCAATCTAGAAGGGCTGTAAAAGCTTTCTAAAAGCCATAATGATGTGCTGGCTTAGGTGTCACAAGAGATACTGAGATATTTATAAACTTGACTGCTGCATTTAATTTCTTATGACTTGCCCCAGAAGATGTTAGTAGTATCCACCCATCCATTTCTTATCACAAACCTCCGTACCTAGGCTGAAATTGTATGCAAAATGTCTTATTCTTCTTTCGTGATATAAATGTCATCTTCCCATGGGTACACGAAGCGTACTGTGGTTACCGTGAAAGAGATGATCTTTTATAAAGTTACTGTCAGAAAGTTGATAGTGCTAAATAAGAATTTTAAATATTCAGGCAACAGATATATTCCTTTGTGTTTATCATATCCTGGAGCATGAAAATCCATTAAAATGATTTTACTTTTGCATGTGAGGGTGTCAAATAAATGAGAATTTTTTTAAAAAAAATCTTTATACCTCTTCTTACTCAAAGCTACCTCCAGTTTTCTGTTGGGGAAGAGGAGCATTTCGGCTGGTTTGGAGAAACTTTTAAAAAAAAAAGTTCATCATCCAATTGAGATTTTCAGTCTTTTCATTAAAAAAATAATAATTCTTTGAGGCAATTACAGTTGTGGAATCCCATAAAGGGTGATTAAGGTCTGTATTAAATGGCTCATGAGGGATTAACGGGAAGAGCAGCTATTCCTCCAGCCAGCTAGCATGCCAGCCACAGGTGACCGTGGGGTGGGCTGTTTTCCAGGGAAGCCTGAAGCTTTTAGAAACAGTGTGGCAGAAGCTGTTGAAATACCTGGGAACCCATAAGGTGAGAAGTGTTTTTTAGTCATCATGCTGTTGTTGCCAAAAGCTGTGCTTGCGGACCTGGCATCCTCAGCATTTGATGTTAACCCATGCAGTGGTGGACAAGGAACTGGTTCCTTCAGAAGCAATAGTGGCATTTTTCTCTTGGTCTCAGATAGCAGGATGTGCTCCAGCTTAAACTTCCTAAAAAGGAGATTAGGAAAGGTTTTGGGTAAGAACAGCTGAAAAATCATAGAAATATAGAATCATAGAGTAGCTTAGGTTGGAAGAGACCGCCTCATGAAAGAGACTGCTGAATGTCTACAAGTCTATGGAGCATGATAACATGCGTGCCAGGGTCCTTAAGGAGTTGGCTGATGTGGTTGCCGAGCTGCTCTCCATCACATTCAAGAAGTCCTGGCTGTCAAGTGAAGTCCATGGTGACTCCAGAATGGAGAACATGTCTCCCATTTTTAAGAAAGGAAGAAAGAAGGACCCAAGAAACTTTTCATAGCAAAGACTTTCCATAATTCTAGTGACTCTCTCTACCTCTTTCTGAACCCCTTTTGGCTTTTTGTGCCCATGTGAGGTTGTTCATCACTGCTGAAGATTCTGGCTGATGAGGCTTTATTCTGGGTTTGCTATAGACTGTGCTTCTTTTCACAAACCTTGATAAACCACGTTAACAACTCTTCGGCTGGGGTGGGAAAGCAATACTGTATGGAAAACAAATGTTTCTATTCCTTCATTTGAACCTGAATTTCTGTAAATTCAGGCAGGTGAATAATGCACAGGCTGGAAATGAGGAGAAATGATTTCTCCTTCAGGTTTCTGTAGGGGCATCCTAGGGAAAGCCACAAATGCAAAGTGTGACTGTGTTCGTATTTGCCGTGGTAACAAGTTTGTCTCTTAGCTTGTGAGACACTTTTTCCACAAATTACATGCCAATGCACATATGCATGAGTATTCTGAGACTTTGTGATGTGCAGTGCTGCACATTTTATTAAATAGTATCCATCTGATTTAATAGGATTGGGCTGAGTGCATGGTCTGATTACGCTTGATGGTTAGACCTCTTGTGTTTCCTGGTACTAACAGATAGGAAGAAACAGTAAGAACCCAATGCCAAAACAGGAAATAGAGGGTTTTAATCACAGTAATGGAGTTGTGCATATCAGATAAAATGATGCTGTTTCACTGAAACTGGAGTACTTTTTAACCTATCTGACAAAAGATATGAGGAAATAATTCATACGTACAAAACCACCTTAGCTGGACGAAAAGAAGCCCTGGTATTATCTGTCTGCTAGGACCTTATCACTGGATTAAGGTTAACAAGCACAGACTGAAGAGTCATAAGCAGATATGGCTGTGTGCTTGATTAGCAATTATTTAGGCTTTGTTTGTGTAACACTTCTTGGCTTGAATTTGCCTCTGTGATAGCGCTAAAGGCTGTCCCAGGGCATATTCAGACTATTCAAAGCATATAATCAGCAGTAAGTTTGATTAAAGCTGTGCTAGCAGGTGAACTCTATTTTAAAAGAGCATGTTCTTCAGGCTTGTTAGGAGGCAACCCTATGAATCTCCTTCAGATATTTGTGTTTATACTAAAACCTCTCTGAGTTAGGGTCAAAAATGTGATCTTTCAAAAGGTAAATCCTTCACAGCTTTGTAAGACCTCTCTGATGTATTCTTTATCTATGGTCATGAGAGTGCAACTTGGGAACGTTGGAATGCTTATGTAGATACCAAATTTATGAATACATGTATATACACACTTACATGAGCATACGTGGATAAATGAATATGTACAAATATACAGTGTATGTTCAAACCAATATTAAATATATAATTAAACATCCTTGTAAATATTCAATACATACAACATTCAATTCATATGATTCATGTGAATATATGAGTCATACAACTCTATAATTCAATGTATACATGTATGGAATATTTTTTGAAATATTCAGTAGGAATTATGAGTTAGGTCATCACACCTTCCTCATATAGTCCAAGCTGATATCTGAAGCAATTGGTTTGGATTTTTCAGATTGCTATGATCAACAGCTGTTCGTTGGCAGCACTTTGGTAGAAGAATTGCAGTTTAATGCATGTGTAGTGGGATAAGCTTAACCTAATCCTGGAGAGAACATTAAAGATAAGCTCTTTTAGTGTCAGTTTATATATTTAAAAATCAGGACACCCTTTCGTGGTACTGAGGCATCAGTTGCATTATATCTCAACAGTAGAAGCGTTAATGGCCATTTATTTTGTATTGTATTATCCTCTGGTATGCTTTCTCTGCCTTTAGCAAGCAGCACAATGTAAATTACTGTTTGTTTAGCCAGAGTTTAGAAAAAAATCTTAATCTGCTTTTCTGAAAGAGGCTTGTAACTTCTTGGGGATACTGTGACCAGATGTAGTCACAGCAATAGCCACGTCTCTGGTGCTCTGTGATCTAGTCTGTGCCGAGTCTTTTTCTGCTGCTCTAAGACATGTTCTTCCTTTTTCTTGCAGGAGAGCCAGAATTTAAATATGTTGGGAATATGCATGGGAATGAAGCTGTGGGAAGGGAGCTGCTCATCTTCTTGGCTCAGTACTTGTGTAATGAATACCAGAAAGGAAATGAAACTATTATCAACCTGATCCATAGCACACGTATCCACATCATGCCATCTTTGAATCCAGATGGCTTTGAGAAGGCAGCATCCCAGGTTTGTAAAGCTACAAGTGTAAGGATATCTATTAATGTACATCAACCTGAGGGTCAGTTTTATATGAACTCTATGGGGATTGTTGAATGGAACAGCATAATTTTCTAATGGTATTTTCTAATAGTACAGTAAGTTTGTTCTGTTTAACAAGGAGGGTTTTATACATGGGCCTTCCACAGATAGCCATGTCTGTTTTAAATGAATATACTTCAATTTAAAATATAATGATGTTTATGCTTCATGCATATTCTTCCATCTGAGTTCACTGACCAAACTGTTTCCTGAACCAGTAACTTCTAGGAATGTATCATCTTTCCAAAGTAGTACAAATGGAAAAAGTTGATGCTTCCTTTAAGAATATTCTAATGTAAATGCATTTATTTTGAATTATTCACATCCGTCAGTTCTTGATCTCAAAACAAGGAAACTTTTTGAACTGTATTTTTAATTAAAAAACCCCAACAACTCTGATTCTATATTTCAGGCATAACATGCTTTGGTTAAGCTATTAGTTAAGAAAATTTAGCATTTAATCTAGAATGAAGACTCAGTGAAGAAACCTGTGGTATATTAATGCACAATTAGCAAATAGAGGCAAAATAGAACCCTGTTATGTTGGGTTTCTAGTGTTGTGTTCTAAAGGAAAACTAGAATTTTCTCGTTCTACAAGCCAAATTGATATATAAATATTTAGACATATTCATCTTGAATCTTTTTATGTGACTATTTATTTATGGTTAAGTAAGTCAAACTCTATTATGAATGGCCTATTCTGAGGTCTTAAAAACCTGAGGCGTCTTCTAACCCATGTCCAAGATGATGTCTCCCTCTAGTGGCAATAAAGCCGGAGCTGTCCTCAAATGGGTGCAGTATTTCACTTGTTTGAAATCTCTTGCTGTAGAGATTCAGTAATAACATAATTTGAAACTTCTTAGTCAAAGTACATTTGCTTTTACAAGACTTCTTTTAAAATGATGTATGATTTGTAGTACAATTTCTTTCAGTGCTGCTATTATTCTGATTTAGCAGCATCTTTATCCTATACCACGCAGTGTGTGACAGGAGATTAAATGTATCCTGAGAATAAAACAAAAAATCTAGCTAAACCTACTTTACAGTAGTGCCACTTTTGCAGTGAATGAAGCTGGCAGTCACCACAAAAATAAAAATCTCAAGGGAAATAAAGATTAAGGTCCTTCTTTATCCTGAAGCCTTTTAGAGGAACTTCGAAGCAAGTGCAAATGTTCCTTGCAGCTGGTGGATAAACCTGCGGCTGCTCCAGGATTCACTGAAATGAGGTCTGTAAATATCCATGCATGAGCATAAGGCAATGGGGAGAAGCCAGGTCTCAGGGGAAGACTCAACAGGCATGAACTGGGCAGGCGCTGGAAAATCTGATGTTGCTGGTAATTTTGCCCATCCTTGGTCCAGACCTGTTATGATGGAAGTGATCTTCTCCTCTGAGACTGTGAAATAGAGTTTGGGTTTGTTCAGTTTTTACTCCCTCATCGTCCATTCTTACTCTAGAGAACATGAAAAGTAAGACCATGATGTGAATATATATGGCTAAATATGCCTACATATGTAGGTATGTACATTGATACGTAAGCTCCTGAATCTTCCAATTTCCTATCTCTTTCTGCTTCTTTCCCTCATTTAGCCTGGTGAACTTAAAGACTGGTTTGTTGGTCGAAGTAATGCCCAGGGGATAGATCTAAACCGAAATTTCCCTGATCTGGATAGAATAGTCTATGTCAATGAGAAGGAAGGTGGCCCAAACAATCATCTCCTGAAAAACATGAAGAAGGCTGTGGACCAGAATCCCAAGGTAAGTAGGGGCTGTGTGGTGAGTTGCTTACTTGCCTTTCTCTTCCATTCTGTGCATGCAGACACGCAGCAAACCCTTGAAGCTGTGTGCGCATTTTGTGATTCTTTTTTTTTTGTAACTATTTTGTTCAGTTTTTGTCACTTTAAACTTATTCATCTGATGGCTTCTTGTAGTAAAACCTTTTGATCTGTATTGGTTAATCCTGAGACAACTCCTCATTCAAAATGTGTTTTATTTTTAAGGAGATTCGGATTGTGTAGCCTCCTCCTTTGGTCTGTGTGTATTCTCTGAAATGTTCAGCATTTTACCATTGCTAGAAATTCACTAGTACATTGTGCATAATTGCACTGCTGGCTAGATAGTTATTCTTACATATGATATGCGTTTTTATTAAGCCTAAGGCTTAAATATTCAAGTACTTTTCACATCTGGAGGACTTTTATCTTCTTGTGTTTACTCCCGTAGGAGGTTCTAGAAGTTACAGTGTTTTGACTGCAGTCTCCTAGGGTTGTGGCCTTAATAAGCATTTTCTATCTTCAGGTCAAATTATTAAATGAAGTAATTTTATTTTCAATTCAGAGAATTGGGCTACATCCTACCAACGTATATTTGGAATTATTTTCCCTGGTTTTATGTTTGATACCCTTATTTTTAGCTATAATGAGAAGCAGAAAAATACTGAGATAACCTTATCTATTGTCTCATTCTGAGCTAATTTACACCAGATTTAAGACCAATATGAATCTACTTAAGTTCTGATGGAAAAGACTGATGCAGCTCTCTGAAGCCAAAATAAAATTGCTGTTCATTTAAATGCTTTCACAATATATATTATAATAACTAAGCTAAGTATATGTAAATAAGTCTCTACACTGAATAATCAAATTTTAACTGCTGATAATGCTATTTTTTTATAGCTTGCTCCTGAAACAAAAGGTGTTATCCACTGGATTATGGATATTCCCTTTGTGCTCTCTGCCAATCTTCATGGAGGAGACCTTGTTGCGAATTATCCTTACGATGAGACTCGGAGTGGTATGTGGTTATGAGGAGATATAGACACTTATTTTATACCTTTAAAATTTTCCATATGTATTGTAAATATTATTCGATACTTATTCTATATTATATTATTCTATATGATGTTTCTCTATACTTATGTCAATGCTACCTGAGATCCAATTTGTAAACATCATGACATGACAGTAAGGACATATTTTAGCATTATTACTCATTAATTAATGACATGTTTAATAGTCACTGTATGACTACGTTGTATAGTTTTGAAGATAGGTAGCTTGTTTCAGTAGAGTTACATCACAAAATGTAATACCTGAGGGAATCATGGACTTTCATGTATCTAATAAAGACGTCTTAGGTCTTAAATTTGCTGAGGCTCTTTTTACCCTGTTAGCAGAAGCTAGAGAGATGTATTTTGGCTGTCTGCATGATCTAAGATTTCTCTACTTGCACCTTTAAAAAGTGGATTTCTGTAAGCGATGGTATGCTAATAAAAACAACTATCCTTATTTCCACTTAATTAGTATTGGTCACATAAAAACAAGGATCAATTTGAGTTAGAGATGTTATTGTTTAGCACACGATTATTTCTGCCACTATAGGTTGTACACATGACTGAAACGATTGTGATGTGGTGGTATTGTTGGGGATTGACTTTCTACAGCCTACTCTCTTACAGTTTAATTGCTAATTCTTTGAATATCAGACTGTAAAACTCTTTAAGGTGATGCACTTTTCCACGTACTGTTCCATGCCTAGGATGCCTTGGAATTTTTGGTGCACGTTGTAAGTAATGTTTTCATAAATACTGACACTGATATGAATAGCCGTCTTAATAACAGGGCAACCTGATACAGGCAGTTGATTAAGGATTAGTGAAATGTCTTATTTAAATAAAGCAATGTTTGTTGATAGTGCTATAGAACATTTACTAGTGTGCAGAGTCCAAGCACTGTCCTGATGTGCAGTGCTGGTAACCTTGGTTTTGACCCCAGCCTGTGTGACTGCGTTACTAATAATCCTTGTTCCTGGACCTTTTTTCCTCCTAGGCAGTGCACATGAATACAGCTCTTGCCCCGACGATGCCATTTTTCAAAGCCTGGCTCGCAGTTATTCTTCTTTAAACCCTGCTATGTCTGATCCAAACAGACCACCATGCCGTAAAAATGATGATGACAGCAGCTTTGTGGATGGAACAACGAATGGCGGTGCGTGGTACAGTGTCCCAGGAGGTGAGACCCATGGCAGAGGGTTCAGGTGGTTTTTTCAAGCTTGAATTTTCACTCTGGAAACTCGTTTCCGCAGAATGGAATACCACTGCTCTGATACCACATTAGTACCAGGCACTGGGTTATGAGGTGAAATTTTGGCATTTCTGAATACCATTGATAAACAAAAATTTCCCTTTTTGCTGAGGTTTCTACTGACTTTGATTTGATAAAACAGAATTTGCATAATTTGCAAAGAAAGAAAGAACAAGATATTGAAAGATTTAACTATTAAAATTTTTCATTTCCATCCAAAGATTAACTTAGTGAAATGTTAAATATTAGCTATAAATATGTGGACACATTTAGCTTTTTTTTCACTAGGCAAATGCTCTCAAAAGCAGTCTTTCCATTGTTTTGATGAAATGCTTTTATTCTGGCTAAAAACTGCACTTGACAAAGGCACATTTTTCCACTGGAAAAACTTGTTGGAAAATTTAAGTCCTTCTTTTGGATCGTATTTTGAGTTAGAGTGGAAATTGCCTGAGTGAGCCTTTTTTTTTCTCATGTATTTGTACAGAAGTATGTAGAAATAAATCCTAGTTCTAACCAGTATCTATGATCTTAATACAATGCAGCTAATAAAAAAGTGGAGAGATGACAATAGACTGTGGAGCATACAGCATGAATTTGGTTTTTGTTGTTGTTGTTTTCTCCAAGTGTAAAAGTCAGCTGGCAAACTGTAACTGTTGACCTAAACCTTCATCCTAATAATTGCCATGGGCCAGCTTAAAATAAAAAACAACAGAAAACCCCACAAAAGTAATTCAGTGAAAATAGTTCTCTTTTTTCTGTGTCTAGGGCTAAGGAAAATAACACTCAGTTCAGGTTAAAATTTTCTTGGAAACTTTAATCAGGAAAGCTCTGTCAGGAGACTGAAGTGGCAGTGAAGTCATCTGTCGTGGGTGAGATGTTGTTGTCCATATGGTAGTGCACTCAAAGTTAGCAGTGGTATAAGCTATTGACAAACAATTTGTCCTGCTGTAGGAAAAGTGTTTAGTTATATATCTTTACTGGAGGTTAGAATTTATCAAGAGGAAGCTCTCTGGTGGCCTTGTCTGTCCAGTGTCTGCTCTGATCCTGACCTAAGGTAGCTCTTCCCTTTGGGTTGAGCAACCTTTGGGTTGCCAGGGACTTGGTCTGAGTCCTGTGAGTATCTGCAGGTTAGGTTGCATCCCTGTGTGGTCTCACTGGATTGACTGGAGGGAAACAAAATAAAAGATTTGCACAAGTTTGTAGAGGAAAGGTAAGAACTGGAGCAATGTGACAGGGAGTAGTTAGAGAAGATGTGAGAGTAGGTACTGGAGTTTTGCTCAATCTAGAAAGGAGTGCTTGGCTTTAGCAGAGCATCAGCAAGGGAGGGAAAACAGAGAAAGTGGGGGACAGTTTTGCTAAGAGGGAGAGTCTGTGGTGTCCTAGATTCCTTCCTTGACAGTACCTCATCAGTCCAAGAGCTCTGACCTAGGAAGGGCTGATTTTTCTTTCTAATTAATTCCTAAAGTTTCTGTTAGTGTATATGTTGTTATAGTGATCCCAGTCATGCTGCATCCATTTCTTTGCTCCTGTCCTTCTCCTGCAGGTAGAGAACTTCTACCTAATGTAGAAGACAGCACTACTTGATGGGCCAGTAGCAGCCTTCAATCAGTATGCAGAAGTAATGTTGGTGGCTTTCTCATATGAGCATAGGTTGTTTTTACATGTATTTTCTGTGAGTATCTGGGTTCTTTCAGTAGGAAGACAATATTTGGTGGCAGATACATCTGGTAGCAGCCCTTGTGTCAAACTGGAAGTAGGAATGTACCCTTGATTGCATTCTTGTTTTGTCCTTACCCTCTTGAAAATCTCAGGGTTTCCTTGTGAGCCTCATGCAAGGTGGCAAATCTCCATTCAGGCTTTGGAGCGGAGAGAGCAGATGAAGTACAGGAATATTTGACACTCACATCTGTGTCTGTGTCACATTCTCCTGTGGGATTTTTCTCACTGCTATCTGCTTAGTAGGTACTTTCGTCTGTGGATCAGGAATACAGAGGCAGTCAGCCTCCACAATGACATCTCTGTGCTAAATCTGAGACCTTGATGCCCTTTACACTTGTTTTGTATTAGTTCCGTAGTTAGTTGATCATTGTAGATCTGTCAGAGAGAAGCAAGCAAAAGCAAAGAGGTATTTCTGTTTGGGACAAGGCCTTTTAGCCAGCAGGCCGCATGCAAAAACAAGCATGTACATAAAATCTGTGCTTTTTTTTTTAATCCTGGTCTTCCTATCAGCTTGTAATTATTGATTTCACTTACGTACAAGAAAGCCAAATTAAATTTGCATTGAATGCTTTGATTTTGGAATTTCCTTAACTGTTGAGTGCATAACTTTTCAACTCCAATAATGTTTTTTTTTAATGTACCTTTTGTGTGGAATATCTATTTGGAAATAACGAATGAGAAGAGCAGGTAGTAATGAATTACGAGCTAGCCATATGCATGTTCTGCTTGTTCTGTCATTACAGTGTCACCTGAGTCTAATCAAATCCTTATGTCATTATGAAAATAGCATTTCAAGGCAGCTTCCACTGCTGTGCTCATAAGCTATTGTTTAAGTGTCTTTCTATTTTCAGATTCTCTTAAATCACTCTTGGCACTCCCTTCATTCATACCTAACTTCAATTGCCTTTCATGTTATACACTTTGGAAGCAATGCTAAGGAACATTTCTTTGGGATTTTATCCAACACATGTAGGAGGCACATGTTCTCCACGTGCATAACACTCCATCCTGTCCTGCTAGAAGTTACTGGCTTTACATGTGTGATCGTTGGACTAGCTTTGTGTCATAGTTTTTAATTCAAAGTGTAGGTGATTCTGATGCCCGGATGCCAAGGGCACACCGCTGCACTCCACATTCTTTGTTAATGTGGGAGGCTTTGGGAGTGTGGTGACATGCATGCCTGACACAGGCTGTGTGCGTAACAGCGAGGAAGAGGGCAGTCAGAAAGCGTGGCCAGCAGCAGCGAAGTTGCTGCAGGGTTGAATAAATCTTTTGAAATATGTTGATTTCTTCGGTGTTGCACTTAATCACCATGCTGAACAGGCAGGTAAAGAGTGCAATGTGTAGCCAGCCTGATGCTCTCCAATCTGCAGATGTAGTGGGTCACAGTTTAGATCCTGGTTATCTTCACCCCATTTTCTATGCCAGAGATTCAGATCATCACCTGCAGCTCAGTGATGCAGGCTAAGCTTAATTCAGGAGACCAGACCAAGAGCCAGCAAGCAAACTGTGGGGTGTGGCCATTTTACACAAAACTGGAAACTGTGTTCCTTCTTTATTCTGTCCTTGAGAAACTGGGGCATCGCTGGTATGACCTTGCTTTGGGAGGTCGGGAGGGAGAAAGTTCCTGAGAATTGGAGCAGCAGCCTTCAAGGGCTGTTGACATTGCAGTAAAATTACATCATGTCCTTTGGCTCCCGGTTCTTCTCTTCATTATTTCTTTCTTCCTTGTAGAAGAAAGGCAAGAATCAAGAAAAACAACATTAGCTGGTGTCTGGAACACTTGCCTCACAGTCAGCTCTGCTGTCACGATGACTCATGACTCTGTTGCTCTCTTGCTGTGTACTATGGATGGTCCATCACTCATTCTGTTTGGTGGGATGTCGGAGGTGTCCCTCCCAGGAGCACTTCGTGTCTTCCACGTCCTCATTTTTCAGCCATCTCAAAAGGCTTAGAAATGAAAAGCTTTTTCCAGGACTCTGAACAGTCCCTATTCCTATCAGTAGTTAAGAATCTAGTTGCCTGATTGGCAGAAAATACTCTTTACCCATATGTGTTGGCAAAATCCCACCTGACTCAATCTGTTCACTGCCTTCAGTATTCTCTTTTGGGTATGACATCAGCTCTCCAGACATTGCTGTGCACAGTGCCAGTGCTTTGGTAAAGAGATCACATTAGGTCTGATATGTAGCTCATATGGAACAACACAGGGCTGAATGAAGTAGCTACTTCAAAATCCTTTGAACATCCATGGGGACACTTAAAATGCTTGGTAGCCTTTCTCTTTTCAGCCCTCCATTTGAGAGTCCACTGACTCTGCTAGTCATCTAGATTGGGAAGGCAAGAGCTCACTCTTAGTCAGCTTTTGCAAATAATGTGTTTGTAACCCTCCTAGGGACAGCCACATCCCCTCGCTAGCTCTTGATGCTCTTGCAAAACTGAAACTGTCTGGTTAGTTGTTGGGCAATTTGCAATAGCCAATATTCCCGTTGTAGCCAGAGGAGTGGCTCAGGAGTGCAGAAGGGTATGTCATTGAGAACAAGTTTCTGTGCCTAGTGATGATGCTACTGTATAGATTTTTAAATTCGTATGGTTAAAAGTTCGTTAATAATGAGGTTTCTCTTAGTGCTCTCTAAGCTTTGCCAGGCTGTTCAGCCTTTACCAGGCTGTCCAATATTTACCTTTCAGAGGCATTAAGCAGGTGGGAAATATTGTCTATGGAAAAAATTAGTAGGTGTCATGGTTTGACTCAGTAGATAGCTATGTTCCACAGTTATTCACTCACCCTCCCCCCTCCCCAAGAGAAGTAGAGAGATATGCAGTAAAATGCGTGAGTTGAGATAAATGNTGTTAGAAACGAAGACAGTAGGGTATCTTTTTTTTTTTTTTTGTAGAAAGTCATCTACAATTGGAATCTATGCACAGAAGCCTGACCAAAATCAAAATATTCCATAGAAAACAGATGCTATTTCAAGGAAAATGTTACTAAGTTGAAATACTGTGTTTTCAGGAAAAAAACCTCATGCTTTTGACCAATCTTTAACAGTTTCTCTTTCACAGTCACTTTATCTTGTTTCATTTGCTTTATAATTAATTATCCTTCTTCTTGGATTACAAAATGATCACCTGTTACTTTCATCAAGAAATATTTGAGCCATAATTGGAAATGATTTTAAGTTCAAAAAGAGAGGGGAAAAAAAAGTGATTAGTATGCCAGCAACCACAAAATGTGTCAGGTAGGTGTATACAGACCAGGTGCAATGTTTTGGTCAGGTCTTTTCTAAACTTTCCCTGGGGAGAAGATGTTTTGGGGAATAAATTGTTTAGTTGACTTCTCTGTTTTAACACTTTTAAATTCAGAGCTAAGCTGATTGAGTAGAACTGTACCAATTATATTTACATTTTCTTAATATGCCCAGCATGTCACATGTCCCTCTTTACTCCATTTATTTGGGAAGAATGCAAAAGCCACCCATAACTCTCCTTTCTGGCATTGCAGGAATGCAGGATTTCAATTACCTCAGCAGCAACTGCTTTGAAATCACAGTGGAGCTCAGTTGTGAAAAATTCCCACCTGAAGAAACTCTGAAGGGCTACTGGGAGGACAACAAGAACTCCCTCATCAATTACATCGAGCAGGTAACAAAAAAGAGGATGGCAAAATTCTAGTTACTGTATGTGAAACTTCTGAACTTTGTGCTGTGTGAACATCTGCTTTGGTATCTCTTATTAATCTGATTGGTACTCCATAATATGTCTCTAAGGTGATAAATCTTGTGTGATATTTCTAAACATAAGGAAAAAGAGAGGAAAAGAAAGATGTGAGGTATGGGATCCATCAAACCTTACTTCACCTGTTACAGGTATTTAGCTTAAATGATGTATATTGGCCTCCTGAATGAAAATGAATACAGAATATAAATCATCTCGCCAGCACTGATGGGTACACTAAGAGATGAATCGCCCTCAACAGAGTGTGTGTGTAGAATATGGGATGAATGAAAGCACAAGGAGCCTAGGTGACTAGGTTGGGCTGTAGCTGGCAGCTCAGTGGAACATCAGGGAACATCTCTAATACTCCTCTGCTTTGTGATTACATGAGCTGCTGGCATTAAGTGTAGAGCTTTCTATGTGATTAAAGTGAATGATTCAATTAAAATTGATACAGGATCTGATTAGAAGTTTAAAGCCCTGACGTGCTTAGATAACCTTGTTGTAGAATCATAGAATCATTTGTAATGGGTTATTACAAGCTAAGACTCCTGAAAGAGATCTTTGTGATTTTTTCTTTAAACATTTAGTGGCAGTGCAACAGGTTGAACTGAAAAGATGGTTCCAAACTGTGTAGCAGTTTCACATTTCTGAAATCTGGATATTGTGGTTAAAGATCATGAACATAGGTGTTGTCATTAATGGCACTTGGGATTGTGAAATCAGTAACTTCAAGTAATACATTCATTTCCTTAAGAATTTATTTTTGCAGAAATGCTTTATTTAGCCAAAAATTTGAAATACTTGATCATTTGAAACGTTTGAGTTAAACAGTTCTGTAAGTTGTATGTGGGCTGGACACTGGAATTTAGTATCAGATCCATATCTCAGCTATCTAGACATTGCTCAGCTCCTTTGTGGATGGGTTAATTTTTTCTGAGTCATGTAGAACTATGGTGTCACTGCTTTTTCAAAATTACTAATGAATAAGAGATTGTTTTACAAATTTCCCTAGCTCCTGTGGAGCTGCTGGCTTTATCTCTGAAGTTCAGATGATCTATCTGGCACTGCTTTTCATCCTCTTACAGGGTCACAGATCCAGCCCTATGCTCTGGCTCCCCTGTGGCTGCCAGAACATCCCAAATGTTCTTTCTGCTTTTCTCAGCCAGTCTGGTCTCCGCGCATACTGTGGTCACATCAATGCTTTAATTTCATACATGCTGGGAACAGACAGGTTGAATACTCCTGGTCTTTGTAGGGGACAGAGGGAGAAGTGATAGTGAATTTTGGTCCCAGCTCTCAGGTGTTGCTAACCTTAAACATTGGTGCCTGAAGTGTGTTGACTGTGAGGCAAGCAGGAACGAGGATGTGACCCATTGTAGCTCTTTCATAGGAGAGTGCTATGGCTCCAAGTGGTCCCAGCTCAATGACCTGGATGTTTTGGGAGCTCAGGCATCTCACAGAGGGTTCTGGACTGCTCCTGCAAGTCCAAGTGCCCACATTGAACCTTATCAATGTTTGACTTTTAAGCAGTTATGGCCATTATTTGCACTAAATTCTTACAGTTGGTGAAACTTTTTTTTAAATTGTATTTTTGGCCTGTCTTGGAAAAATTTTCAGCACATTTATTAAATCCCAGTGACAAATGCTTTCAAGCTGGTGTTTGTATTTTCTGATTTACTGCATTTCTGAAAAATGTTTGCATAATGTGGAGAAATTAGTATAACTGTCAGCTGAATTCTTTTACCTCATCACTGTTTGTTCCATTAGTTATCAAATAGAAAAATATTAATGGCATATATTATTAATATTATATAATTATTAAGAATTGTCCTTGATAATTGGCAGCGTGTAGACTGGAATCCACAGCATGCATCCTTAGATATATCAGTATGGTATATGTCAATATACTGATGAAAATGGCTTCTCTTAAGAATTGTTAAATGATTTCCTATGTTTTTCTGACTTCAATTATTTCAGATTCACCGAGGAGTGAAGGGTTTTGTTAAAGACCTTCAAGGCAATCCAATAGCAAATGCCACAATTTCTGTGGAGGGGATAAGCCATGACATTACATCAGGTGAGTTTTGTGCCCCAAGAAAGCAAGTGCTGGAATATACTGCTACATCACCAGCTTTGCAAACTGGAGCCTTTTCGGGCCTTACTAGCTGTTGCCTTGAGGTATGAACATTTGGAAGCTAGGAAAGCGTGTTGTGCCTCAAGAAGCTTGTTGCCTGCAGGATGTCATGAATATTCCTCTAGTATTTTGCTGTCAAAGAAGATGAAGAACAGTTGTTGGGGCTTAATGATGACTCTTGGTTATTTGTGCTTGTCTTCTGATTTGTGATGGTGTTTCACAACTCTGCCAAAATTGAAAGTTGTGATGGCGGTGCAGTTGCCAGTGCTGTTTTGAGCCAAAAGGATAAGCTGCAGCACAAAACTTATATCATGATGCAGTCTTACCTTATCATATGTAAATTCTTGGCAGATTTTCAGTTTATGTAAATTTGACCCGTGAAGATAGATTCTCTATGCTGTTTGCAGTTTGGTGATACTGTTTTTTAGAAAGGCAGTTTGAAGAGAGAAACATATCGTGTTGGTGTTCATAGAAAACTGTGTCACCTCTTTGCTGGTGTTGTACTTTATTCTAGGAATGAGTTCAAAGGTAGTTTGCACAGTGCTGACTTGCAGTCTTCCCTGTTGACTATGCTTTCTTACTCTAAATGACGATTTTTTATAACATTTTTTTTGTTTCCACAAGATACTATTTAGAAAAAACAATAATAAGATCATACACAATAAAGCACTGGCATTTCACGTTGTGGTCATTTTCCCATTGATATGCATCACTGTACTGCTACAGAGGTGCAGAATGCAGTCATACAGGACTGGTGGAAATCTCAGCTGGCTCTGTTCTGTTCTCACATTGCCTGCAAGAGGGCAGCATTGCTGCCAAATGGGAGAGCAGCCTACCATAATGTTAGCCACTTTCTTTCACTCTGTATAGGAAAGCAAAAAATAGAAAGGCTGGAAATAATTTGGCGGGATAATAAAGAGGGAATAGGCTTTGCAAAAATACATTCTGGATTATGAGAGCGTACAGTACTGTACCTTATGCTTCTATGGTACAAAAAGCATCGTCGTGAATCCCTTCACATTATTTTGCCTGTAAAAACTGGGAAGTGTAGGATATTGTCAAAACAGTGAAGAGAATAAGTACTTAAAATTTAGCACATTTAAAAAGAATGATAGATTTTTTTTTTTTTTTTTGCTTGCTTGTTTGTTTTTTATTTTCCTGCTCCTTTGTTCATGACTTCATCTTTGTTTCATTGCCAGGAAGTAGAATAGATCATTATCATTGCTCTGCAGCAGTATTTTTTCTTTCTTTTATAATGAAAAAAGTCTGGGGACAACTTGACTGGCTACTGACATTTTTACCTTGCAAATTGCAGACATGTAAATATTTCTTTGAGCATGGACAGGCTTTGAATGGTACTGGACTTCAGAATAGCCTTGCAATGCTTTCTGAAGTTCTGTGTGGAGACAGTAATTCACAGTATGAGCTTGTGACAAGTCAGATGATTGGCCACTCCTTGCTCAGAGAGGAACAGATTCTTTGTGGATGTGCCAGAGTATCAATTCTAGAGATGGAATTTTGCATTTTGCCTCGGTGGCAAAAAAAAAAAAAAAAAAAAATTGTCTGCAATAATACTCAGAGAAGCCTTTCTTTGACCTCAGAGGATCAAACTTTCATTTCTTTCTGCAGTTAAATGGAAGAAAAAAGGCTCTGGACTTTGCATGGTTACTGAAACGTGTAGATTCTTTCAGAGATGATACACATGGAACATTCCAGGACTTGATCATTTATAGCTTTCTTTGCAATATAACTTGAGGAAGGTGGTGCTATTTATTAGAATCTGGGGAGAATAACATTTATTTACATTTGGGTTTCCAGAATATTGAGGGAGGGGCATTAGAAATTCATGTTGCATTGTAGGCAACTCAGATGCTTAAAGCAGGCTGCACATTTGCTCTCAGAGTCCTTCTAAACAGGGGTAGTGTCCCAGATTGTCCTTGTCTTCAGTGTGCTGAGAGCCGTCAGCGTCAGAAGGCAAAGTCTTTCATGGAGGCTACAGCACAACTTCAGAGTTAAAGTGCTTGTTGTGATTACCTGAAAAAAAAGAGAATCTGTGGTGATGTATTCATACAATCCTTACAGAGGAATCCTTTCAGACGACTAAAAAAAGAGGGCTGACAGGAACACAACAGATGCTGACAAGCTAGACAGTCCCTTTTCCTTGTCTGCATAATTAGTTGTATACGTATTTATTTGAATTTATTTTTTTCTTGTTCTGTACAGCCAAGGATGGTGATTACTGGAGACTGCTTGTGCCTGGAAATTACAAACTTACAGCCTCAGCACCAGGTTATCTAGCAATAACTAAAAAAGTAGCTGTGCCCTTTAGCCCTGCTGTTGTGGTAAGTCCTCATTTGTTATGTCAGTTTAGCATCAATTATATTAAAAAAAAGTCATCTTTTTTTTTCTCCTTCATATAACCAAGAGGTTATTTTTCAGAATATTTCCAATATATGCTATTTTAGAAGACTGCCTGGAAATCTGATTTTCTAGTACTTGCCGTGTAAGCCACCAAGAATAATATCATTTAAACTCATTTATTTTCTCTGTGGTCTTTTTTAAAATGAGATGACACAGAGAAGAGTGCTATTGAGATATTTGTTAGTGGATGTATGGCTGGGAGATCAGACAGGACACCACAGCATTTCTCTTAAGTAGTGTGACGTACAGAGTAAGATGTTGAGGTTTTCATTGGGACTTGCTATTCTCAGTCTAGGTTGTCAAGTGGCTACCTGCACAGGTTAACAGGTTACAGGTTAAAAACTGTATTCATCTCTGTGCAGAAAGATAGCGATGGAGCTGTGCTTCGTACAGATACCCAGTGTGTATGGTCAGTAAGACTTAGGCTCTGCTTTAAGAATTCAGAAGCATTTTTAAATCATCTGTACAGGTGTTGATTCTGCTCATAAAAATTAAAATAGATGCTTATTTCTTCAGTGTGTGGCATACACTATGATGTACTTGAGTGTTACATCTACACTAGTGAGTTATATGTCAGAAAAACTCCCTGGATTTTCCTGATGACATAAAATAGAATATGTGCTTTGAGATGGTGGGAGTCTGCACTGCTAGGTGTTAGCAATGTGTTGATGAGATGCGCTATTATATGCTAGAAGATTTCTGTGCCTGACTACTATTCAATTTTTAATTTCCTTGCTCCATATTTTTTGAACTCTATAGACAAGACAAAGACTGGTCAGATGCCTGGTTTCTTTTGGAAATTTTGTTACGCCTCTTTATGCGTTTTATAGTACTGATATACAAGTATTGAACGTATTTATATCAGACCCAAGAGACTTGGTAATGAATCCTAGCCTAAAATAGAAAGTACCTCCCTAAGGCCTATGGCTATGTTAAAAACCAGCTTTCAATAAATTACTTTTAAAAGCATCCACTTCTACATCTCTTACCAAAGTTTTTGATTGCTTCTCTTACTCAGGTTGATTTTGAGCTGGAGTCGTTGTCTGAAAGAAAAGAAGAGGAGAAAGAAGAGTTGATGGAATGGTGGAAGATGATGTCAGAAACACTAAATTTTTAAACAAATATTTTGGCTTTACAGCTTTGAATCTATTATATGTTGACTTAGTATAATGTACTGTGGGAAGTCCCTATATTTTAGGTTTTGTGCACTTCGCAATATTTAACTTCGATTTTTTTCAATCATCTTTTGATTAATATGATTAAAAATAAATACTAAACTTCTAGCTAGATACATAAGTTATTAATTTTCTTTCATATTGTTATAGAAAATTTACTTATATACAAATCAGAAAAAAATGAGTGAATGTCTCTGGAAGTACAATCTTGTGTATTATGTACAAGTTCGGAATATGTAGGTTAAATCTTGATTTAAAATAAAATAAAATGCTGTAGTCAGTTCCCAATACTGCCAGAAATATTTCACAGTGCATAGTAGTAGACAGTGCTCTTTGCTGAGTTCTATGCTGATTGTTGTTGAAGAGATCTGTAATAACAGTGTGGTGGTGTAATGATTAAAATACAGTATAATATTTTGTATGTTTCTGGTGTTGAGGCTGTTCAAATGTGTAAGAAACGTAAGCTTCTGACTTCATTTCAGTAAGCAAAAAAAATCTGCATAAGTTCTTTTATTAAAGATGGCATGAAATGAATTCAGGAATTAACAGAGCTCTTTTCTTAAACTGTTAATGGTATTTCAAGATCAGGTTTCAATTATTTCTCTTTACTTACCAAATTAAAATTCTGAATGGGTGAAGAAGAAAAGCTTATGCATCTTGTTAATATGCTCTTGTGTTTGTTTTACAGCAAGAAAAATGGAATTTCAGGTGATACCAGTTGAAATTAGATACATTTTCAACAATCTTTAAATGTATTGGTGTTGTCTAGATAATCGGCTGAAAGTTCATATGTTCATTGAAAGCTGCCAAAACTTTACACAAAGTTTAGACAATGAACTGAGATTACTGAGGACATGCATTTAGCCTCACAAGCCAAGGAAGTTTTGTTTCCAACTTTGTTTCTTCTATTGGTTAGTCTTATCTAAACCTAGAAGCAAGACAGATAATGGAAAATTTTAGCAGTGGTGAAGTTTTACCAAAAAGGCATCTTTGACTGAAAAAGATCTTTCTTCCTCCTTTTTTTTCTTTTTTTCCCCAAGTATACTTGAATTAATGTACTTCAGTATTTTGTCTATGTGTAGTGAAAATTATGGAGTCAGAGAATACACATGAACAGTATTGGGTTCAAGTTTGGTATGATTCTTCTGAAAGTGCTACTTTATATCAGCTAAGCATCTCATTTGTTTGAAAACTTAGACACTAATGCTGATCTATTTTAGTTCAAGATCAGATGTTTGATATGGATTTCCTTCCTCTGTTTCTTTAGTATCACTGTCTGTGTTTTGATGAGCATATTATTTTAGTTGATATTGCAGGAGTTCAGTACCATTCAGAACCAACCGACAATGCACTATCGTGCTCTCGCCTTAAGTGAAAAATCACACGTCCAGGAATAGGATCCAAATTGACCTCCTTTGGGTATTTAAAAATATCTACTGAAAAATACTGGTTTTTGAGAATTTAATAAAAACAGCACTTGATCCTTTACAGTAAAACTCTTACCGCACATTGATAGATTGAACAGCAATAAAAAGGAATGAACTTTCTGGTCAAGAATTTACCGTGAAACCTGTAGATCATTTAGTTGTTAGGTGTTGCATTCCAGCCTTCAGGGGATCTTCATGTGCTGTAAGTCATTATCCAGTGAATCTCCAGTGTAAGGAGGAGCCCCTGTGCCTAACCAGGAACCTTACCTGTGCACGTCTTGGGAATAGCCTGGGGCAGGCTGGGCACACAAGTGTGTGGGGGTGAAGGGTGCCTGGTTGCACCAGCTCAGCTGTGCCCTCAATGGCAATTGGAAAGGTTAAGGCACATAGGACAGACCACATCCTGTGTCTGGAAGTGGTGAAACTGTTTTCAATGGAACCAGGTGAAACTGAAGCAAGCAGTATAAAAATTAACTAAAGAGACCGCTGGCATGTGGGCGACTGGCTACAGGAGTGTTTCTGACCTGTAAACTAATGTAATAAGGCGAATGTATATTTGTACAGAACACCCTGCTCTGCCCCTTCCAAACCTTACAGTATCAACCCAAACAATATTACTACGTGGTGCAATGCCTGTCATGCATCCAGTCTTCCTGTGTGGTGGATCGTGTGGCATAGCTGGTGCAGACATTACATCGAACAGATCTCATAACACATTTCTGACCCTTACTTGTGTAACATCTGAGATCCTCTAGTCATCTGTGTCATGCAATTGGCAATTAGATGTGGTGTCTCGTAAATGGTCTCTCTGTTTTGCTTTAGGTGACTGCTTGCTGTTACTGTGCTGAGAATGGGTTACAGTAATTAACTTTTACAACACCAGAACCACTGCCACCGTTCTTGCTGTAGGTAAAATCCTTCAGAACAGCGTAGCCAGAACTCTCAATGAATTATTTTGCTTTCCTAGCTGAACTGAGCTTTGTTGTAGGGCTGTGTATGTTTAAATGAAAGACTAAAGTGTTGTGTGATGCTGAGCTTTTGGTTTAAAAGGCACATGCTGTACTATTGTACAATAAATCTACAGGTTTATTTAAAATCTAAAATGTGTGAGTAATTTACAGGTTCAAAACAGGTTCTTTTTTCTCTGCATGTCTGTCAAGTCAACAACCTCAGCAAGGTGCGTGTGCCAACTAATTTATTGTTTGAACAGAGAAACGAGTGGGGTTACTGCCAGTATCCCAGTGAGAGCCATCCATGCCCCTTCACGTTGTACAGCCTATGTAGGATTGCATGTTGTACCAGAACAGCCTGCTTTTGGATTATACACCTCTCCTATGCACTTTCCCATCGCAGGTTTTTGACTAAAGTCATGGAGAAGAATGAGGTGCTCTGCATCTGTGGGGTCAGTGGGGACAGGGCACCCACTTTTGTGAGTCTGTCTTGTTTTCCACAGTGCTTACAATTCTATTCTTTTTCCATATTCATCAGGATTAGTAAGCACAGTTTACAAAACTATGGCACTACAGTGGTCAGGATTATAACAAAAAAAGGATGACAGATAAGTTTAGAGGAGACAGAATTAAAAGTAGGCTTTGTTCCCATCCACCTGGTTCTCTCCATATCTGAACTCAGTTTGACTCAGGCCAGCAAAGGCTGTAGAACAGCAGCAGTTTGATGTCAGTCTCTGAGTTCAAGCTGCCCCCAGGCCTTCTCAGCAGAATTCCTCCAGGGGAGGAGTATCTTGCTGCCTGCTGCTTGTAATCAGCAGCACTGAAAGTGGGAGACCCAGAAACGTCACTCCGGTCCCTGTCTTCTGACTTCCTGAATCTTGCAGTGATCCCGTTCTGATCATCTCCTCGTAGGTATTTTCTTTTATTGATCTCTACATTTCTGTTTATGTAGAGTTGCATCTGTTGGGAATAATTTACTGCTTATTAATTTGACTCAGAAATTTGGTCATTGACACAGCCTCTGTTCCAGTATTTCTGACTTCTGTAATTAAACCCAGAAAACAAAAACACCCAGGGGATTTTCTGAAAGTCATGGTATCAAGAAAAAACAGTGGGTTTGTTTTTCTCCTGGCTTGTGAGAGCTTTGAGCGAGCTTGCTTCAAGTTTCCATTTTTAAAGCCTGCTTTAGAGGGAGAAGAAAATGTCAACTGAGAAGCTGATGTAATGCTATGCCTCCAGGAGCTAAGGTTCTGGGTGGTACAGCAAGTATTGGAGTAGACCGTACAAAAAAAAATGAGAGACTTAGAAACAACTAATACTTACTTTTACTAACAGCGATAATGGGAGCTATGCTAATTGAGTTAAATGGCCTTGTTCTGCTGATCCTTCTGCCCT
Organism: Penelope pileata; assembly: GCA_013396635.1. Classification (NCBI taxonomy): domain Eukaryota; kingdom Metazoa; phylum Chordata; class Aves; order Galliformes; family Cracidae; genus Penelope; species Penelope pileata. Next base: position 1,312,848 of record WBMW01000421.1, on the reverse strand, counting down.
TCGTGTTTTGCCTCTCTGTCCCCTAGGTGTTATATTTCAACAATGACTTAAACACATCCATAATTAGGCACCATTCATCACAGTGCTAGATTTTCTCTGAAATAATGGTTAATTCTTGCATGCTATTCTATCTTTGTCCTACTTTCATATTAAGTTAAACCACCACAGATTTTTGTAATCATGCATCCCTCTGTGCACAGTGGAAATTGTCAAAGATAGAAGCTGAAGACTTTGGCTTCTGCACTGGGAATGTTGAGGGAATTTGACATCTGGGAATGCACTGGAAGCAGTTTAGTATTGTGAAACAAGTAGATTTTGTAGACCTTTCTGCTAATCTTTCTTCAGGAAAAGGCTGAATAGGATTATGGACCTGTGGGATTCTAGGAGTGCAATATGTCCATGCCTTTAGACGAAAGCTAAAGCTACTCTGGAAAGATTCCCATTAGCTTCACTGGGGTTTTTATCAGACCCTCAAGCCTGGAATCTGAGTAAACAGGACTATCTTTTGCCAGGGCTGCTCATCTTGCATTAACAGTAATTGTTCTTCGTCTTTTCCAGAAGAAAGATGCAAAACAATGAACAAGCAATGAAGTCCATTTTCTCAAAGTGCAGAAATGGTTGTGGAATTTGTTAAGGGTCATTGCAAGACCTGAAGTAGAAATAAGGGAGACCAGCTGGACTAATGGCAACCTACAGCTCACTAAGTCTCTGAACCACTGCTCAGTAGAGGATAGGAGGGTGAATCAGGGTGATGTTTTTGTTGCATTCACCCACTAAGGATGTGGTCAGGGCCACAATTAGAGACAAAGTATCAAACTGGATGAACTTCTCACCTGACAGCAGCATGGCCTGGATAGAGCAGATAATAGTGTTGCAACTCCATCCAGTAAGGTGAGATTCCAGTATTGCGCTCTGGTGTCCAAACACGCAGAACCAGCATCCCTCTTCCACATTCCAGCACCTCCAGCACAAAAGGTAAATTAAACACATTTTCGGAGACCGTGGACAAGATTCAAGAGAGGACTTGGCTGCCAAGAACAGTACAGAATTACAGTCTGACTTGCCTCCCTTCCGCTCACTAAATATCCGCCCATGTGGCTTTCCTTGGCTGCTTCCAGTTTTCTCAGGGTGTGTCAAAAACTAGTCCAGCTTGAGCAGCTCAAGGCTTTCTGGTGCCAAGACACATCAGGACTGGATTACAGGGGTTTCTTGTGTCTAAAGATCTGAAGTCTGCACTTGGAGGCAGACCTCACATGGCATGGCCTGGCATTCTGAATCTTTGGGTCTCCAGAATGGGGACACCACCAGTAGCTTATTTTTGGCCTGCATGCTTCAGTTTCTTTCCGGGGAGGTAGGAGACATATTATACACCTCCCTGGTGGTATAGGAGGAAGGATCTGGCCTATGTCCCTGACTCCTTGTCACAGCAGGACAGGCATACGCCAAGACATGGAGGGTGGGAAGTGCTCCTGCATCCTATTGGTTGGATGTTGTCTGAGACATCGTTTTTGAGACGGTCTCAGAAACTCAATCTGAAAAGGAATAGAAGTAAACCTAATGCTACCTTCTTTCCCCTTCGGATTCAATTAATTTATTTGAAGGTTTGTCATGGAAGTGATTTTTGTCCTTATATATGCATATGAGTACGTGTCATGGCAGTGGTATTTGTCCCTGTAAAGCAGCAGATCTGCCTTGTGTTCCCTATTCAAAGGACTGAAGTGGTGTTTAGTTTAGAGAGGCTTTAGCTAAAATACAGAGCTTTGGGAGCAGGACCACACTGAAATGCAGCTAACTGGTTTGTGCTGCACTGCACTTGGTGTTTCCATGTGGTAAAGGAGGGGCAACCACTCCAGTCCTGGTGTTATGGGGTAGTTGTGACGAATGAAGACTGTTGAGAGGCAGCCCAAAGGATAGCACACATTTAGAGTATGAAAACTTAGGGTCCAGAAAGGTCTTACTGGCAAAGAAGAGGCTCAGATGCTGCAAAGTTTACCTCTTGTACGTGCTGTGTGCATACAGAGATGTGAGGGGGAGTGAAGGAGCAGCACTGGAATGTACATCTCCAGGCAATGGCAAGTAGTTAAATGTTCAGAAATCCTTGAAGGTGCCTATTTTGTTTTCCATAAAAGGAACACAGCCTCCTGGTTTCATGACTCACATCTAAATTAAGTGCCTATGCTAGGCATGTGAGTCCCAGGCAGACTCTGGTGCTTTGGAAGACCAGGTGGAGAGGCTATAACAGGGGAAGCCTGGGGCCCAGTCACTGCTCGCAGGAGTAGTTTAAAGGATGTAACAAATGGCTCCAATGTGACTGGTGGCTCCACTGAAATGACAACAGTGGCTGCTGGCTCAGCTTGTTGGCTGGCTGCACCATGCCTGATGCACCAGACTGCCTTCATGCCATCTGCTGAAGTCTGTCCTGACCCCTCCACTGCATTTTGACCTAAAAAGTCTGCTTGTTAGCTATTTTAATAGGGAGGTTTTGCGAAAGAAATTTCTGAAGGCAATGCTTTCTTATGTCTTCTTTGGGAAACTGGAGGACTAAATGAAAATTGTTCTGAACTTCATTATACTGTGAAACATGAAACATTTCCATCCCACAAAAAACAGATTCTGTCTTTAGCTCTCTGTTTCCACGTATGTCTGACAGGCCTCAGCATCAGATGCCTGTTAAAATATATGGTAGTAGGCAAGACGTTAAACATCTGCAAAATCTTCTGATCATTTTCGTAATGTCTCAAAAGTGAGACATAGTTTGCAGGGGATTTCCACTGAAAAGAAACAAAATTTGGAGAGCATTGGAAGTTAAGTCAGAATATTTGTTTGGCAGCGTACTGGATGGTATTATGAGATGCCAAGAAAAATTCAAATTAACATGAAAAATATTCAGTACTATTAGTTGTGGGTTTACATAACTTGCTGGCACATTATGTTAAGAATTCTTAGATAAATAGTTGCCAGGAAAATAAAGTAAAAAAAATTAAAAATTATGTATAACGTACTTGAACAAGTGTCACAGAAGAATGAAATTTTTACCTAGTGGAATTTTACTTTGTATTTAAATATGGAGATGTGTTTATATATTGCTTGAAAATAAATTTACCTTCAAAATCTCATTTTAAATTTGAGAAAATTGAAGCCAAGATAAAAGCAGAAAACACTATGAATTTCCAAATAAAAATATAATAATTACAAATTTAAAAGATTGCTGTAAATATTTGCGTGCCAAAACAATACACTTGTAAAAAAATTCCTGTATGCCTTAGGTGCCTTTGAAATCTGTAGGCTGAAAAATAACGATAAAAGGGCTAATGAAAGATAAATAGTAAAATTTTTAAAAACACAATATTCTGCTTCCAATTGAATGCTTCATTTATAAATATTTCCATTCTTTTTTTTTTTTTGAGATTTTAGAGTATAATGCTTATACTTGAAAGCATTTTTATTGGTTTCATAAGTTTTTATTAACATATCCACATAACTGAACCCACAGTCTAGCAAAGACCAAACAACATCAAATAGTTGGCATCTGAAACTAGATGAATTCAGAAGCAGAAATAATGTTCAATATTTTCTTAGTGGGACGGATTCACCTTTGGAATAGTTCATGAGGTTGTGCAATAGATTTTTTTCATCAAATGAGTTTTTTGAATCATCCTTTTAAAAGATGAAGTTTCTGTTGTTATCCTTTATTCTTTTTGTGAGATTTCCCTTTCTATTAATTGTCCCTTCTGGTTTAAATTTTTCCTGAGGTAGTAGAAAATCATCCATCCCTTTGAGGTTCTGCATCATCAACCTAAGGGCATTTTTGGATGCATTAATTACTGAATTCTCAGAATACAGTCTTGGATTCTGAGGGCAGGATCTGTATGCCATTAAAAATATCTTGATATTGATTTTCCAAGTTTGCCTCTGGGTTTCCTTACTATCTGTTCTATGAATGAAGCCAAGGGAGATCTTAGCTTTGATGCTGAGCTGAATTTTAAGGTATAACAGAACCTGCTAATCCTCTGTGCTCTGCACGCACAGGTTTTGTTGCCATAAGAGCTGCTTTTTGAGGCCTAGGACAGTGTTCCAGGCCACTCTCCTCCTCCATATCAGAGAAGCTTTGGCTGCTTGGCTTGCTTGATTGCAGCACATATTTCACATTCAACAACGTGTTTGATTTTGAGATCAATCAAAATGCTTGGGAGCGCTTTCTATCCTTCTGCAGTCTTACAAGCTTTTCATCTTTCTCAAATAACAGTGCTCCCAGAATTTACTAAGTAATGACTGGCTTGTTTGCATAATATTTATAATGTCAGCAGATTCAGCTCCCATAATATCCAAGGAAAGTGTTTCTGTTGCTAGCCTCCATTCCTCTCAAATCCAGCTTCTTCCAAGGGGAGGGATGGGACATCAAAGTCATACGTTGCTTCTCAGTCTCCTCAGGATTTTGTAGTTGTTCTTTCAGTTTTCATTTCAGTGCCCATGAGACACATGTTAAAATGGCCTGTGTGCTGCAGAGTGTGCTGGGTTCCAAGTCAGAAGATGTGAAATACATTATGGTAAAATGGAATTTATTATCCAAAAGGTGAAGCTAATGTTGGTGGTAATAGAAGGCCATACAGTCACAGAACATGAACAGCTGCATCATTTCTAATGAACAACTTCATTTTCCTGGGCCTGTGGACAGAAATTGTTGCAGGCAATGGGTACTTGTCATAGTCAATGTCCTGTCAGATCTTCATTCAGCAATTCTCCTTACAGATGGGGCTAGAGAGCTGTGAGCATACCCTGCAGTTCAGTTACTTTTCTGCTTCCTTTTAGTCTCAGTTCCTCACACCACTAAGTCTCTTATATGAGAGCAAACTACTTCATGCCAACTTGCACTTTCTTTTAGACAAACGTATGCCTATGTGGATGTTGTGCAAACCATAAAAAAAGCAGTCACAAAGGCGAAAGCATTTGAAAGCTACATATTTATGGAGATACTGCACACGCAATCAAGGAAAATGACCACACTTAATTTTAATCTAGTTCCTCTCCAGAGCATCAGACAAGTGTATGATGGATTTTCTTACCTGAGCAGATTATTGAAGGGGGAGGATTTTAAAAAGAGGTGTCTGCTTGATCTATTCTTCCCAACATTCTCCTGTTTTTAGTTAAATAGCTGATAATCCTTAGCAAAATGCCACTTTATTGTCAGAGTGACAATTACCATTACTGAGATCCTGTCAATCTCAGTTTGTATCTTCCTTTAACGTTTCTCAGGTATTTCTTCAATATTTCCTCTAGGTGTTATGATGGAAACAACAAGTTTCCATCATAAATAGGAAAGCTACAGTGTGGTTATTTATCTGAAGAATCAATGGATATTTAAACATAAGCTCTGTTTCTCTTTTTCTCTCAAAATAACCAAAAGATAAAAATCTAGTTGTGAAAACTCTTTTTTTTCCCCCCCCACTTGAAGTCTTTAACAATTGGAAAACTTGCTTTGAAAAGCTAAAAAAAATGCTACAAAAAATGTGGATTAGAAATATTTGGAAAATATAAGCATGAAATTATTAAATATATGCACTAAAAGCCCTTTAATTACTACTTGATGACCAAAACTTAAAATAGGATCTAGACATCTATGCTACCCCTCATTGCAAAGACCCCACTATTCATATGTTTTCAGCTTGAAATTCTGTGTGTTGTGAGTCACGCCAGCCCTGCCTCTGGGTACCACCCTCTGTAAGAGATGGAACAAACAGATTTTGACTGATGAGGTGACCACCTTCTTTCTATATCACCCCTTAATCCAACACTGTTTTTGAGTCAGCAAATCCAGGTATTTAGGTATCTGTTAAGTTCTGATCCCAGCTGCCCCCAGAGAGAAGGAGAATCCTAAAGATGCGTTTAACTTTCCACCTCTCACTGTGATTAAAAAGGGATACCAGCCAGAGTCTATTTTCCACTCTATATTTAAAATCACTGACTTCAGTGGAATTACTTTACATTTAAATGCCATCCTTGGGAGTAGAACATGACCTTGTGTCCCATTTCTTTCCACCACAAAGATCCTCTTTCCCAGCTTTCACACATTGAGCAATGGCAGTTTGGCACGCGCTACTACTGCAAGTTTCCCTCCCAGTTACCTGTTTCCTCTCCTGTGTGCATTTTTGGCATAATGTGTCATGTTCTCAAACCTCACATATCTGAAATATTTGGAAGCACCAAGTTATGGACACATCTGGATATTCGATTTGCTCTGAACAGATAGCTGTCCCTTTTGTGAATAAAAACCTCATACTGCCATAGGAAATTCCACTCCAATTTTTCTCTCTGTATTATCATTTTACCTCCAATGTTTTAGTGCTTCCTTTATTAAAAAAGAAATGTTGCAGTAGCCATGCAAACTGCAGAAGCTTAAATGGAAGATATAATTTTTAGGACAAGAACGTGAAATTCTCTTCTTCCAGGTGAAGACACATCTCCCTTGCAGTTAAATTCAGTGGAAGTTTGCCATCCACTGCCATGAATGTTCAAGTGAAAGACAATGGCCTTTGGGAAACTGGTGGATGAATGGCTAGAATTCATGTCTTTCCAGCTAGTTTGACTGAGAAAAAATGTTTATGACCATTTGATCTGCAGACACATCCTGATAAAGCTGTAGTCTGAACAGCCTGAGAGCCTTCTTGCCTAATTTCAGCTGGCTGCTGATTTAATAGACAGCAAATATTCAAGATTGGCACACAGCATGCTCTTAACAGAAACTTCGTCTTGTGCTCTAGCTTAGGAATTAGGAGGATGGTATCTTAAGAAGAGTTTTGATTCTCCTCTACCTCCTTAGAATAAATTTTTCCTCGTGGCAGTGAAGTTCAAATGAAAGGCTGGCTGCTAACTTCCTGGATCTCATGAACATATTGAGGCATTATTAGAACGTATAAGGATGTTGACATTTTTATGCTGTTAGGCATCTCACCAGAGTTTTGTAAATTTTCAGGTGAGCATCTTTCTGTTTTCACTTTCAGTTAAAAGAAAAGTCACTAAAAGTCAATAGGAATCAATTCAGTTACATGTCATATCTTCTGTTTGGCACAGCTTTTCCTTTAGTTAAGAAAAACTTAAGTTTTCTTTTAACAAAAATAAGGCAGATACTACCACTTGTCATAGAAATAATTACCTTCTTTTCACATCTTTCTGAATAAAATGTCCACTTATCCTCTTAGCTGATCAGGTAACAAGCCAATGATCAGCTGGCTCTTTCTAAGTGCTTTTATTTCAGAAAATAGGGGATGTATGTAGCTCTAGCTACAACAATGACAGATTTTTCTGACTGCTTACCAAGAGGCCACATATGCCTGACTAATGTAGATGACTGTCTATGAATATCTGTAATTCTAAGGCTGGAAGAAATTTAAGAGTAGCGATAGAATGAGGGAGGCAGTCCACAGGAGGGGATGGAAGAGGCTTACCCAAATCTCTCACCAGTTCTGTGTCTGTAGCTGATTACATGAAAGATTTAATTTAGCAAGCTTCTTACTTGCTTCACTGTTGTACCTGAGACAATGTCCTATTAAAGAGAATGGGAATATTTACATAGTGGTAAGTACAAGTATTAGTATCTTGCTGAATCCACATTCAGCACATTTAAAGTAAAGGGATTATAATCACCCTGGAACTTTATTTACATTTACTACCTTTTCTCTTGGCATAATGCCCAACAGCTGTACCAATGAGAGAAGTTAACAGCCCTAATTGTCCCTCACCTCCCTCCCTGCTGGGTGGACTGGCCTCTCTGATCTGCTGACAGAGCTATTGCAGTAGTTCATTTAAAATGATATTGGCTAGGTTAAACAGTTGTTTTTTGCTAACTTGGCTCTTTTAGGCTCAAATGAATTAGGGAACTTGCTAGCATCCTTCCCCAGCTCTGCTGTTAATGGACTGCATTTTTATGTTTGCATCCTGAAGAGCAGTGTAAGTAATATATGTGGGTCAATAGCAGACCAACGCTGAGTTTGATAAAGGATGTATTTTGAATGTAATAACAAATACAAGTACTATAACCTGATGGCTGAACAAAAGGCTACAGGTTATTAAATAGGTTTATTGTTACTGTATCCTATGCAATATATCATATGATAATACCAGTAAAGCAAGCAAGTGTTAACAAGGAGAACTAGTAATTCAAGTCCCAACAGCTAACAAAAAACAAAGGTAAAATCTGCTGGTTGTGCATAACGTCAGGATCTTGATATCCTGTTAAAATGGAGAGATGCTAAAAAGAACAGCTGTAGCCAGTTCTCATAAAGTGTGATATTTGTAACTGATGTTGGGGCTTTTTCAGTTCCACAGCTGAGAAGCTTAATTATGAAAGCAGGAGCATGTTTTATAGATATCACTTCACCTTCTGATCATAGTAAGGGTTGCTTCTTATTTTGTCTTTCCAGTAGAGAGCCCATTTCTGTCTTGGGTGGACTGGTGGCTGAGGTGAGTGTAAACCAATTTTCTCTTTTTCACCACAGTGCCCAGAACTTAAGTAAGGTCTGGGGAGGAAGCTGGGGCTCGATGCTGGAGCAGTGTCTCTTTGGGGCTGGTGGACAGGATGTTTACATTATCAGTTAACCTCTGCGTTCTAAATTTGGGCCTGTTTTCATTTTGAAAGGACTCTTCCAAAAATGATAAATCTTACTGTAGATGTTGGAGAAAAACTTGTTACAGAGTTTAAATGGTTTACATGGTTTAAAAGCCCATATTCTTATACCAGAACAAAGCCTGCATGTTCAAGTGCATGGTGTGGCACTGCTCAGCCCTCTGTTGTGCAAGCCTTCAAAACAGCCAAGCTCCACTCTTATGAGGGTCCAAATGCCTCCTATATTTTGCTCTTGTGGGCAATGCCTCCCCCAGAACTCCCAGCTGGTTAACCCAGGCATGGCTGGGAGTCTGAGGAGTGAGGTGGGAGTAGCTGCAACTGCTGCATGAAGCAGGCCAGCACCAAGAAGGCTGGACCTCCTGGCCATGCAGAGGCTTGTAGGTGCAGCTCAGTCACCTTTCTTTCTCTCAGTAGTGGTTTAACTTGTTATAGCAAGCAGGATGAGAAAGATGATCTTTGTCCCCCCACTGTATGCCACTCCAGGGCTGGTGGTTGTGGTGTTGGTAGGAGAAAGGGTTTGCGTTCCCTTTGTGAGAAGACCACTGAAGCCAATGCACCCTTTGATGCATAGACTGTGGAAATTCATAAACCTGTCAGTGGATGTCCCCACTAATTCAGCAGCTTGGGCTTCGGTAGAGAGGCTACCACTGGAGTGGTGCTTTCTTTAAGGTGTTGATTTTTTTTAATAACACAAGTCATATGTTTCTCGGGATTGAGTAGCCTGGAGGAAATGTCTTTGTGTAAGACTAAATGTTTTGAGGAAAGCCAGGTAGGGGAAAATTCAGCTGCTCTACGCAATGTCTGAGCATTCCTGGGTTTTACAATATATGATGTGTACACTAGATGGCAATGTAATACCTGCATAAAGAGCTTACTAGTAAATACAACAGAAAGTGCTCTCAGGTAGGTACTTATAAGCTCTTTCAAAGTAACAACTTTACCTGAACTGTTTTATCGTGAGCAAATAATCTAATGCAAGGGAAACATATAGGATGAGTTTAGATAAGGAGAGGTTCAGCGAGTTTGTTTCTTGTTTGTTCCCATTTGTTTAGTATTTTCTGTAACTGTGTATGTATATATATCATATTGCTTAGTAGTTATATTTCAGAAGGTAAACTCTGTTAGTATGTAGTTGAAACAGGTTTTGCATCTCCTATCCCTGTTTGACACTGGCTCAAATAGCTTTGAAACATCCTTCCCGTGTATTCCCATTGGAATACTTTAGACATTGCAGATGTTCCCTTTTCATTTCCTCTTTTTTTTTTTTTTTTTCCAATGAGCAAAAGCCTGTGCAATAGCTTAGTAATGTTTCTGGGTCACAAGGAAGCTTTGTTGCATGTGTATTCCAAGTCCACCTTTTTCTCAGGCTTTGCTGTGGCTTTCTGGATTTAGCCCAGGCATAGATAAGCCTGTGATAATAGTTGAGCTGACATACACTGCACTTTACTTACTTGTATATTTACATGATTGCCTCAGTCAAATATGGGCAGAATAAAAAGGTTTAATATATCTGAATGTTTGGTAGGGCTGTGTCGCATACAGAGAAGCTTTTCCTCTAGTAATTTTGTTGTTGTTGTTTTGTTTCTTTTTAATTTGTTCCATGTACTAATTAAGTAAAATTTAAGAGAGATTTGCTGTCCTGAGCTCATAGCAGAAGTTCCAATTATTTATTTCATAGTGTCGCTGTCATCAAGAATAAAAGGGGGAAATCGCTATGTTGTGTTTTTTTGAATGAGAAACGAGAAAGTTAGTATTTCACTTATGCCATGCTGAACATTTCAATCTAAGTTTTAATTCAATTCATACCCTTTGCATATTTCTTAATTGTGTAATCAGAATGAAAAGCTTGGTAGTTAGTGAAGCTCTATTTTTCGCTTTCAGTCACTGAAGGATTAGCAGGATGCTCCAGATGTTGTTCTCCAGTATTCTGGTGTCTAGGTATGGAAAGCTGCTGTAACCCGAGGCAACAGCCACTAATCCCACAAGTCCCTCAAGAATTCTCCCTGTCAAATATCTTTCTACATCCTGTATAGCTGCTGAACTCTCCCCATCCCATCTTTATTTTATCTCTTCCAATTAATTCTTCTAGCATTTTCCCCCGTTAGAGCAGTCTCTCTCTCTCTCCGACCATTTATTATTTCCATCCTGCCCACCCACCTGCTTATGGTAGCTGCCTGTTCCTTCCTTTCTGCACACTTTTGTATGGAAGATACTCACAAGGATCAGGAGCTTGCATTTTGGCTTTCAGGGAGTTAACAGAGGTACTTAAATTCATTTTCTCCTGTGAGGACTTGGTCTGGTGTTTACCGTTCCTTTGCACTCATGCTTTGAGACCATAAGATTGGTCATAAGACCAATTGATTGTTTTCTCAGCAGAGTATCTGAATGTAAGCAACAGAAAAAACTACAGAAAAACAGCACAGCATTTCCAATGACTAACGGCTATCATGTATTTATCCTGTCTGCACCTCCTTTTTCTTGTCTTCTAACTCTCCTGAGCCGTACTTCCTTCATTAGCCTGTTTCCAGTGAGGCGCTGCTCTTGCACTTGAGGCCAGCAGTGGGGCTCTCCTTGAGCACAGCCCTCAATTACAAACCAGCATGGGGATGCATCGTGCAGCAGTATTGCTAGCCTCAGGGTTTTCTTTTCAAGTGAAACAGAAAGCAAAAGTGAAAACTGAATCAAGTCATTAATTTATGGAAAATACCTTCCCAAACCAGGTGGCATGGCCTTAGATAAAAGTGAGTTGAAAATTCACCATGAAATCCTTTTGGTGCTTTTGATAGCTGAAGGGGTCCTAGGATAAATTTATCCATTCCCAACACCACGCTTGCCATGGGGCATCATGCATTTGAGACATTTGATTATGTGATATTGTCAGCAAGTTGAAAATACGCATTTTTAAAAGCTTATTAAATATATATATGAATGTATGCATGTACTTTAACCACAGCTGGTTAGAAAATGTAGTTGAACATCTGTTGTTTGATTTACATTTCAGTTTGACACTTTGACATGAAGACACTTGTCCTTTCAGTTTCTGAGAGATTCCTCTGAGGTGTAAAGTTAGCCACCTTGGGTCAAAGATGTCTCAAACTAACATATTTGTGCTTGCATACAGAGCACGAGAGTAATATATTAAAGATTGATTTTATGCAATTAACTTCTATTTGCAAGTGAGGAGTGGTTTTCATTTGTGTGAAGAATTGCAAGACAGCCTGTGCAGCCCTATTGCTTTGGCGCTATAGATTTACATTGTCTGAATATTATATGCCAGTTATTTTCTGTGCTTTATGATGTACCACACAGTTCCAGGTGCTGGAAAAATTCAGGAGCTGTTCCATATGTTATTTTAATATATAAAGAATGTATATTAAGTAAGGAGTGAAAGGTCACTGTACTTGGTTTAGCTTCAAGGTACAAGTCTTCCATATAGTTAATTTTTACAGTTCTTACTAGCAAGCGGTGCAGAGTGGCTTTCTCAATCAAGTGGAAAATAAAAATAAAAAAAAAACGAAATTTTTCTTCAGTGATGAATGGATTTGATTCTAGAATGACTGTAAGTTTTTTTTTTTTTTTTTTTTTAAAAGGAAGATTTGCATATATCCCTCTTTGATCACAAATTCCCCAAAACAAAAATGAAGAAGCATCTAATAAATCATAGATGACTGAAATACAAAAATATCTATTTTGTGGTGCATTGTCAGCTTAGGCTCTGTGACAGCTACAGCATTTCAGCCCATAGCTGCTCTGCAACTTCCAGCTGAAATTTTGTTCTCGTTTGGTTGCTATTTACAGTTTGCTATGTGAAACATAACACAGCTGATGTGAATTTTCTTTGCTTTCTTGTAAGTCAGACATGCAGTCAGGTTGTGGTGACGATTACAGTAGCATGTATTTGTTTTCTGTTTAGGTTGGATACATGCTGGTCCATTGAGTCTTTGGGTTGGTTGGTAATGTAGCTTCTTTCCTCCTCATTCAAAGCCTTCCCCATAAGGAGTTTTCTTTAATTATGGGATTCTATTTCAGAAAAGGAAACCAGTTGTAAAAATAATTCTGCAAAACTTTTTTTGTTTTGCACCGTGTTTTTGTGCAAAACTTTTGCGTCTGGCTAGTTACAATGTTAAGATTCTGTGTCCTTTCTATCTGTTTTTCTGTTTTCTGGGGTGAAATGGATTGGCTATGGAGTTACAGCAAATCTTGACCAATTTATTAAGAAATGCCCATAGTACTTTTAGTAATTTGCAAAGGTCTTAAGTTTAGAAGAGTCAGCAGCCGACTGAAATTCCCAGAGAGAAAAGTGACACAGCTATTATCTTGAAATTGAGACAAATCCAAAAGAAAGAAGTAATAATTTTTGCCACTGCATTTCCAGTAATTTGACCTTCATGTTTAGGAGAAAATCCTGCAACTCTTCATTGAGCAATTGTTTCTTCAAGCATTTATGTTGCCTTGACATCTCAGCTTACTCACTTGGCTTGTCTTGTGAATGAGTTCACAGTAGTATCTGGACATTAGAATGCTCTTAAATGTGCCTGAGGATACCATGTGGGAAATGAAGTGTGTTTTCTTAAAACTTTTTTCTTAGTTACTGATCTGACAGTAATGGTTGTGTTCTTGAACTGATCCAGGCATTCAGGTTTATCTTTTAAAACAAACAAACAAAAAAAACTCCCACCTGCTAAACAAACAACTCCCAAATCAAACAAACATAATCAACAACAAAGCCCCACAAAAAATCAGCCCAACACAGAATCTTTAGTATTCATACCCTGAACGCTGGAAGGGGACAGGGGATTGAAACTAAAACCAATCAATGTATTTCTTTTTTTTCAGTATACAAATACGTGACTCTTTCTTCAGAGGATGTGTCTGGTGGGTGATAAGGCAGTGATATTGCAAACCAAAGAGATGCAGAAAAGAAAGTGTGGGCATAAGTTATCTCCTGTCATCATCTTAACGTCCCATTGCCACGTGGTATCCTGTGCTCTTTCCATGTGCTGAACTCTTTTTGGCAAAACTACAGTACAGTGTGGAAGGGTGGGGGAGTTGGGTGTCTGCTTGTGTCACCGTGCTATCCCAAAGGCATGCTCACCATTTTAGCTAATAATCATTCCTGTGAAAGGCAAGATGGCATGCAGCAGACAAGCTGGTGGCAAACCTCATGTAGCAGCATGCAGAACTGAGTAACTTCAGCAGTCATATCTTGAGGGCAGTCTTGTTTGCACCTGGTCTTGTTTGCTTGGTTTCTGGTGCTGCTGGAGGCTGTATCCTACTGACCTTGAAAAGTCCAAGGCAAAAAGGTGCAGGAAATCTCCAATCCGGAGTGCTGAGAGAGCACTTACGGGAAGTGGTTAATGGCAGCGCTAGATCTGGTGATTAAAACACTCACTGCAGCCTCGTGCTTTTGATCTTCCTGTGGCTCTAGTCCCATCGATCATTAGAATTTATTGCCCTATCTATGCACATTTGCTCTTTGTGGAACTATTTACACAATCCATCCTCATTAGATTATCAGGTGATTTACTCCTTGTCTACACAAAACAAATTCACCATGGGTAATCCTATTGATGTGCAAGTGGGGTCTGTACAGTTCAGTTGATGCTGAAGTAAATTGTGCTGCCATGAACTCTCACATTTACAAGGTATGTGTGCACACGTGCGTGTGACTGTAGATTAGGAGGTTGGCAGAGTATCAATTACAGTGGTGCTTATCACTGTACAGAGCAAGCACTCAAAATAGAGAGAAACTTATACGTAGATAAGTTAATAATTCAAGAAGTACTACTTTACTGGCTGGGGATATAAAAAAAAAAAAAATCTTACCCTTAAGTTGATCTTTCTGTCCATTTTTTAAAAAAAGTCAATGTTTGGAGTACTGGCTTGTAAGTAAGAGAAAAAAAATCCTAACAATATAATGTTTAACTGTAATGGATTTATTTGGATAAAATATTGCAATCAAAAAAACGTTTCCTACTCTCTATGCCTATAAAATAACTTGAATACTAACCAACACATGTTTAAATTTCCTCAAGTGCTTAAACCAGCACTTAATTTTAAGCATACCTGATTTCTGAAAAGAATCAGGTGCCTAGCAAAGGGTTGAAAAGCAGGATTGCTAATAGAAGCTATGATAAGGAAATAAAAACAACAGTCAGAGGAACACATGTAGCCAGATCAGGACGTCTGCAGCGGTTGCTTCTGGGATCTGAACAGTAAGGGAGGAACAGCAGTTCTGAAAGCCTGTGAATTGTAATGAGGTTGTTGTGAAAGGCCCCAACATCACTTTTGCATCCCCAGTCTGCTTGCGCTGCTCAGTAGAAAATTCTCTACTGTTGAGAGTAGTGCTTCAGTGCTTTGCTGTTCTGCATATCTGGTGGGAATTCAAAAATCTACTTAAGTGATTTTCTGTTTATTTGGATTTTGCTTCTTAAATTTTACCCTTAGCTAAAATGCTTTAGAACTACTGCTCTTCACCTCGAGTCTAGTTTTCTTTGGATGAAGAAACAATAATGCTAAGATGTCATTTATTAGCTGATTAAAATGAAATATAGTATGGTGGACAGGACCGCAGCGCAATTTCTTTGACACATTAAGTTAGTTTACCAAGAGACACCAGTAAGCTGGTGAGATGTTGGATTGGACTAAGCTGCTTGATTTTTTTTTTTTTAAGATGTCAGTAATAAAGACAAAAAACTCAGCTCTGATGGTTCTATTATGAAATACTTGATGTCAGTGCCTCTCTTAGTCAGTGTCCTAGCTTCTTGTAAAAGCAGTGAGTAAGCAATGAGCATTTGGCTGTTACACTCTGAACTGTGTGCTTGGCTATATTTTTGAATGGACATGCAATATTTTGCTATTTACTTAGTACTACAGCTGCTCAGGCTTTATTTTTCCAGAGAAAAAAGTGAGGGTAAAAAAAATGACATTTTATAAACCAGTGGGAGCAGAAGTCTGGATTTCACAGAACGGTCTCCAGTAGTGGAAGATAAATTTTCTGGTAATGGCAGTATAGTCTATGTGTATAGACAGCAAATTCAAAGAATGTTTTAGAGTAAATACCGAGCTGTACAATATGTCTCTTGGGATAGATGTTAATTTGAATCCTGAATGATGTATTGCTCTAATAAAGTCAAAGACAGAAGGAGCTGAATAAAGGATGTCCTTCACCTGCTGCTGGGCCTGTCACGCATTTTGGAGATGAAGTAGTGGATTACATTCACACAACTAATGAAAGGCCTTAACAAATGAGAGGATATGCTAAAGAGACAGAGCAGTATGTCTTGGTTCAATAAGGAACCAACTGTTCCCGAAGTGCTCTTTTTATTTTTCCTTCCACCCCCATGATTAATCCATATTTGAGATGACCCAAGTGATCATTCCCAAATGATTGTCTTTACTTTGTCTGCCTAGTCGCTATCAATCTAAAGCTGAAGCTCTATACTTTAGTAAGATAGTTTCACTTGTTTTGCTTGTCTCAATAGGTGTTTCTTTAGAAGACATGTCTTTAATTAAGCTTGGGAGGACTAAAGCTAAAAATCCCACGGAGGGTTTTAGCGCAGAGAATGAAGAAGTGCTGGCATTCGAATATTGAAACTTTTTGGCAGAAATAATAAAGGGTGTTCATTACATTTACTAGGAAGGAGAAGTCTGGAATTCAACAAACTCAATTGAACAATGGCAGAGATTTAACACTTGGTTATAACAACATTTTAGAAGTAGATGTATAGAGTGGTAGTTTTCCAAGTGGGACTGGAAGCAAAATTAAAATCATATCAAGATGCATGAGAAGATATTGCATACCATTTTGGACTTGTGTTCTGTGATGCACTGACATTATTTTGGCAGTAAGAAAAGTAGCACTTTTATAAGTGAGTTCACACTCTACTACTAATTCCAGCCATAGAGCCACAGCAACATAACTGGTGAAGAAAGATGAATATGATGGATTGGATAGAGTGTCTGGATTAATAGGTGTCAGAGCAGAGAAAAAATGTGCAATGAAGAGAAATGGGGCATGGGAGGAGAAGGAAAACAGGTGTTTTGGCTTACTGGAAGGTTTATGGAATTTGGCACAGAAGCATGATCCCATGTTCACTGAGTTTGATGGCAAAGCTCCCATTAACTTTAATCATGCAGAATCCAGACATTTCCCAGGGTATCCAGAAGAAAGTAAGAATGATTACAGGGGAGCAAAAAAATCATGAAAAGATGGGAACTTGCAGAACAGCAACACTGAAAAATATAAGCTTGTCAGGAGTCAGCCAACAGAATATGATGATTTATTAGTAATAATTTTATCCTGTATTATTGACAAAGTGAACACAACTTCAAACAAAGGCAGAACCGGTTTAAAGAATTCCTCGTCATCTGCATCCATATAAATAAATGTTCAAGTGTCAACTCCTGTAGTTAGCATGGCTCGGAGCAGTATTTCTATTAATGTTGTTTGACTACGATGGTACAGGAAGACTGTTACTCTGCGTAGGTGCTTCTAGCAGTGATGAACATGAGACAGTAGTCACTCATTCTTCCTCAAGGAATACTTGCCAGACAGAAATTGTTTTAACGTTATACGCTGAGCCTGTTTGTGCGTCTTTATGTTTGGTCAGTTCTCTTCCCTATCTGAATGTTACCTTGAAGGTGACTGAGGAGCATCTAGAAAAGGCTGGTGGGCTTCACTACAATGCAGCTAGTTTGAATTCAATGCTACCACTTCAGAAGGAGAGTGGCTCCAGCCCTCCTGCTGAAACCAGATTTCTCTCAGCCTGTTCAAGTTCTATCATTGGGCAGTGAGCCTTAAGCTGTTGGTTTTACCATGTACTGCTGAGTGCATCTTCAAGATATGCTTGGACTCTAAGCCATGTTTGAGAGTACTTGTAAGTTACAGATTGCAAATAATCAATACAAGTTATGCAGTGAGGAAATCTTGAAGCCAGATGAGGGGGGGAAAAAAGCTTGATTTGTACTTAAACTGTCATGCTATTTTTTTTTTTCTGTAGGGAAAAAAAAAATGGATCACACAGTGGAAATAAAAAAGATTTCTTAACAAGACACTTGATGATATAAACAGAGCTGGTAATCCTGAAAGTTGGGACTTTATGAGTAGCAGAGAAAGTGGTATTGTCCTTATTGTTGTTACTGTTATTAGTTGTTATTAGTCTTATAAAACTTTTAATGGTATAACAACATTGCGTGGCAAATATTGTCTTCTTCATTAGACCGCATGATTCTGTGAGCAGAAGAAATCTTGGTTTCTATTCTTGATCAGTTCACTTCTAAAAATTTGATTGTCCATAGTCATGGCATTACAAACTGCTTATTTTTGGAAAGTACTTGGGAATAGGAAACAAGGATTTTTTACTGCCTAGACTTGTAATTCTGAGGACAACTGTTCCCATAGATATTTTCACAGACTGTACCTTGTAGTTCAGACTTAGGCTAAAGGTCTTATTTAAAAAACAAAACGAAAACCACTGTGCCATGGTACCTTTACATTCAATATCAGTTGCAGGATGCGTGTGGCGTATGCAAGCTTACAACCAGGGAGAATTCAGCACCATTACTAAATGAATTGTTGAGAGGGACTAATGCACCTGACAATTATTTCATAACATATAACTTTCTGTCTCTGGCACTTGGCTTTGGTCTTCATGAGATCAGCCTGTGGATGCCAGGCCTGTTAAAGGAATCCTGTTTTTGGTGTACATGTGGGAAGGGCTTCCTAGTCCCTGCACAGTTCTAGTGGCTTCACAGCCAAGTGCTGCGTTTTTGACTGCCTGTCTTTTGTTCTCAGTTAGTGCTCCAGGCCAAGGCATCTGTTATGTCTGTTGTCAATGGGCATTGTCTGTGTCTGGCAAAAAGCAAGCTCTCCCTCCTCCTGCTGACGGCTGTGGTGTGTTGCCCCTGGGACTGACCCTGCTGCACCTCCTTGTGTGTTCCTGACTGATCTCTGAGGGACTTGTGGCCACCTCTGTTGTGGCAAGCAGCTGGTCCTGCTGAGGACTGCCAAAACAAAAAAGGACCTCTGTAAACAACGTAAATAGGATATGAAGGTTGTAGTTTTGGCTACACTGACTTTTGTGTTTTATCAGATTATTTAGTGTTAAATGCGATTTAATCTTAAGAACCTTAGAACTTGCAGTGTTATGTGATGGCTTTAGCCAGCTTGAGGAGCAAGGACACTGTACAATTAACCATAGCAAAAATACGTGCACTTTGCATTACTATGTTCCCTGGATGAGTAATTACATTAATTTGTCTAATTTTCATAATTACAATTCAGTTATTTCTCACCACCTGAAAAACTGGTACATTTTGACTGACATGTTATTTGAAAATCAAGTGCTCAGTCACCACCTTAACAATGCATTAATTGCATATGCTTCTGTCTTTTTCTGCGACTGGCTCTTACTTACCCATCCACATTTATTCTTTATTTTCTTAAAAGTGCCTAACATGAGATATAGACTGTTTAAAGGCTATGTTCTTGGAGGGGGATGACAGTATTTTTCTAACCAAAGAGCAATAAAAAGCAAAGGAGGCTGTGCAAACAGCCTGAACATGGAGCCTGCCAATACTCTATTTGCTGAGAAGATGGAGAGCCCTGGGGGCAGGAGGACCTGCTGGTAGCCATGTGCAGCACTGAGTTTATGAGAGAGCACTGGACCAGAGTAATATATTACAGGGCAAAACTGTTAACCCAGGTAATTATTTTTACACTAATAAAAACCTTAACATTCCTTGAAAACCCTTAACTTGTTCCTTTCTCAGAATTTTCCACTGCTTACAATCAAATGTGAACTACATAGGATGATAGTTTACATCCATAATTAAATCTTTTATGTTATTTTTCCGAATGTTAAATTTGTAAAGCACTTGACCTTGTTGATATAGAGATCTCACATAGCGTAGCACATGACTGTACTGATAAGACACTGATTCTGAGGTATGAGCTTTGCTGGGATTTGAATGAGTCCTAAATCACGGATTGTCAAAGACATGGACATATTGTCACTGTCTGGAATTGTGTGTCTGGGTATTTGATTGTAAAGCTGACTGTCCCCAGTGCTTTCAGTGGTCTCGCACTGAAAATCTCAGCATGATGAATAAGACAAATGGAAAATTTTGCAATCAAACATGGATTATGTGCTTAATTCCATGTTTCATTATGACTGTCCTCAATCTAATTTTGTAAGGCTGTAGAACTTTACTTACAAAAGTTGAAATAATAATCTGCAGCACCTGGAATAGCTATTTGAGTACAGAATTTAATTTAGTGACGGGACGAAAAGTCTTTTGATTGTAGTAGAGCAATGAGTTTCATGTGACTTTTTTTGAGTGGCACTTTGTAAAAGTTTTTCCTAGCCTTCTGAATAATTTTTTGATAAAACTGACCAAAAAACAACACAACAAAAAACTCAAGCAACAAACGAAAACCCACAAAAAACCCACTACATAAAGGTTTTTTTTTTTTCTCGCTTCAATATTCCAAAATTTCTTAGATATAGATGCCTACTTGCATGGAGACAAAGCAGTTTTCTCTGGCTGTAATAAATAAGGCTAATTGCTGGTATGTCACTCGTTTAAAAGTCACTTGATTTGGGTACTTTTCAAATATCATGTGTGCATGTGACTACGCAATACCTTCCCCTATTAAAGGACACTTTTTTAAAATGTGCTGATGGGAAGTGTAACAGCCCACTACTTAGAAAGTGCTGTTCAAACACTTCAAATTGTCTCTGCTTCTCTGTTTTGAAGTAAATGCACTGTTCCTCCTGCCTGCCTCAGACCTTATTTCGCTGACCATAGCTGAAAAATGGAGTCCAATAACATAAAATGACATTAAAGGGCAATACCTGGCGCTCTGAAGTGGCTATAATTGTACCTTGTGTTCGAGATTTATGGCTGGGCCAACTTGCTCATCAACTTTGATTTCAAGGCACCATTTAAATCTTCGCTATGTATGTCTATAATTCAGGAACATTTTTTCTTTATTTCCTGCAGAGCCTTGTGCCAGCTGAGCAATTCCACCCTGCTGTGAGGTTAAATATGTTACATCTGCATTCAGTGCAGTATTTAAAGACACCACAGATACTTCTGTATGGAAATATGTTCATATCAGTGTTCAAGCGAGTCCCCATGTGTTATTCTTCTGCTGCCCACTTCATCTACTAGCAAGTGATAGGTTTACACACATGCTGCCTGCTTGAATTGTGATTCCTGCAGTCTCCAGCTCAGAAGTGTGAGTTATTATGTTAGGAGTTGGGGAGACGTGTATTGCTGGAAATACAAAAGGGAGTGAAATACAGAATTCTGTGAAAGCAGAAGGGAGGAAATGTTTTTAGCCTAATCTCAGTAATAAGCAGATTAAAAAAACAATCTGGAGAAACCGAATGACTTGCCCCAGTGTCATCTAAATTATTTATTGTAAAGCCAATGAGACAATTTTGATTTCCTTAGTGCTTAACCCCACCCTTGCTTCACAATATGCTTCATTTAAAAATATTCCCTAAATCCTGCTCATACTGAGGGAGAGCAAAAAATGTTTCGTATTTTGACACACATCTACTGTTAATATGGAATGAATGCCCAGTGTCTACAGTATAAATCCAGCAGTACCAAATAACTTATTGATGTCTTCCTTGTAACCAGGGTCTTTTGATACAGAGATTTGAAGTTTTTTTTTTTCCTTATAACTACATGTAGAATGATATCTATATGTCAAAATATTCAATCTGCTTGCTCACTATTGGCAAGAGAAGGAAGTTTTGAACCTTCTTCTGGCACATCTCCATCCCTAAATCTGCTGCACGTAGCTGTTCTAATGTTTCCTTTTTTTCTCCAGAGTAGACACAATCGTTCTTTGTCCTCTACAGGGCAGATCGGTGTACAAGGAAATCTCATCTCAGCTCCAGCACAACTTGACTCCTGTGGAAACTCAGTACTGAGTTGTGGCCATCTGTATCTCACTGCTTCAGCATGTTTCCTCGTAGTGTTGTCATTAAGCATTTTCTGCACACAGTCTTCGAGCTTGGAAATGAGCAATGTTGTGCTAATCTAATTCTGGTGTGTCAGTTACACTGTGTAAATTTGGTGGGACATGTTATTTGGTCCAGAATACATACACTTCCTTTTCATTAAATACAGATTCCCCCCTGCTAGTTCTCTGTTATATTCAGATATCTGTTGTATCGCAGAGCTACTCGTAAAACAAACCTTGTCTTCCTACTAAATGTTGAAAATTATGTAATGGACAGTGTTCCTTATAAGGCACATTACAAAGATATTTATGCAAGAGAAAGGGGCCACACAGCATTTACTTTTTTGTGTTCTTCAGCTTGGTTCCTTGTTACCCACTGAATGTCACGTATGTAATGTCCAGTGATGTGGGAATGCAAACATGCTTTTGAAGGAGGTAAACATGCTTATTTCAGTGACTTTTCTATTGCCATTCTGCAGAAATTTATTACTTCTTTTGTTGAAGTTTTTTTCCATTTCCTATCTGAAATGAAAAGGGAGACTTCTTTGTTATTAACAGTGAAGTAGCAACCAGATGTCTCACTCAGCAATGGGATACCTATTTCATTCTTCACTGCAAACAGATGGTTCCTGACACAAAACACTAAATATCTAAATACATGGTGAAAAATGAGCAGATACTGCAATCAGGAAATGTGAAGAAACTCTATACCAGGAGCAGTGAGCACACAACTTAGGTGGCTTGTATGCACAAACCAAAACATGCCTTGATTACCCCTTCAGCTGCCAGAGAAATGGGGGAAGTTGGAAGTTGGCAGACCAGGACAGCCAGCTGGCAGCTACTGTAAAAACTAGAGCATCACCTGGCTCAGCTTTACATGTGCAACTGAGAGTAGAGGGTTTTCCCATTACTACATATTCCTGGAAATCATAGCAAGTGCAAAATGCTTCCTTCTAGAAAACCAGTATTCTGTCTTCTGTTATCCAATAGGTTTTCCTCTGTTTATTAATTTGAATTCAACAGAGGGGCCTTAAATATTCCAGAACCGCAAACCCATCTCTGTGTGTTTGTGAAGCATGGTCTGAGGAAAGACACGCTAGTGAATGTGTTCATGCATTTTTATTTGTTTTTCTTAGCTCTGGAGCTCACCATATTTTGCAAAACGGTTGCTTTGCAGAAAAGCACTAGGGGGTCCACTACAAACTCCACCTGCTGTAAGGACATGTGGTGTCGTAACAGCCATGAGGAGAGCTGCTGTCACATGGGTGTGCTACCAGCAGCTAGCTGGGCTGCCAGCTGTAGTTTTATGTCTTTTTGTTGACAGAAGCTTATTTTGTGAGTTTAGAAACAAATTTTTATCAGATTGATTGCTTTTGCTTCTCTTCCCACTGCTCAGTTGTGTGGTTGGGTGGGTAGGATGCATGCTTCAGTCACTTGTGGACGTGGCTTAAGTGCTCAAGAGGATTTTCTCACTGAATAGGATGCGTAGGTGCTGTTTATTTTATGTTGCTGTTCTCATGCTTGGTAGCAACAGAGAACCCTGTGGTAGGGAGCAAGCAAATTTTAGCCTTATTTAATAGTTGCCTTATGTCCCTGAGTCATGTAATGAGCTACATAACCCTGCTAAGCAGAAATAACTTGCTTAACAAAAATAAAGGAAAACAAATTGCATTGCGAGTAGGCAATTCATAATGATCTGAGTAAGATTTGCACAAAAGCGATTTAATCTGGTCTAGGTTGTCCCTGTTTAAAAAATAACTGTAAAACAAGAAATCCTTTGAGATGAGGGGAAGAACTCCCACTTCAGCGTGTTGGCTGAGGGTGCTTGTGGCCGGATCCCAAACGCATGGTTAGGATGCCTGAGCTCAAATCTCCTGCAAATCTCCCTAAATAGGAATTGAATCTCTCTTTTTGATTATACTTCATACCATGTGGATTTGTGCATTTTTCTTTGGGGATGAATGTGTCAGGAATCAGGTATAATGGGTGCTCCAGAGCAGCTGAAAGTCCTTGGGTGAAGGACTCCCAACTGCTGGCTTGTGCTGTGAGCTGGCACCTGCGAGCCGAGTGTGGTAACAGCATGGGATAATGAGAGAGGTTGATTTTTTTTTTTTTTTTTTCTTTTTATAACGGCACAGCAATTCTGGAAGTATGCAAATACATTTTTAAATGCTCAGCTCAAGTTGTCAGGTTTATTATTCTTTTTAGGTTATTGCAGATGGTAAATTCTTCCTAATCTTTCTTTTAATGTTCCGTACATTTGTTTATAGATTCCTTAACTTTGGGAACATCTGCATTTTGTTTCTCCCAGTAGCATTAAAGTTGTCACATGTATCAGATTTGTTTTCAGAATATCATTACACGCAGCAGTGCCACCTGATTAAGGAGATGATTATGAGCTATCCATTTACTCCTCAGCTTTGCACCAGTCTGTAAGATGGCTGAGTGGCTCTGATTCACACTGTGCCTTTTTTCCTGCAATGTGCAGATGATTAAGACCTATAATTAGCTAATGATCTATACAGTAATTCTACAAATTCTTTTGCTCTGATTGCCTTTCTGTAACTTAACAGAAATTTCCACTCTTGGCTCCTCCAAACCTCAGCTATGAAACAACTCTTAATGCATAAAAGAACTTAATGTTCTTCTTTACAGCAGTGGAGGTGGCTATGCAAGCCTTGCAGTTTAGCATGGAGCAATGAGGGGAAATGAAAAGAACCTAGAAGTCACCAAGAAGAGCTTTTCAGTTATCCTTCAGTTGCAGCCAATGCGGTGTCAGCCAGCCGGCCTCTGCAGAAGGCTGCAGTGGAGTTGTAAACACCACTTCTGAGGGCAGAGCGACCTGGCAGCCATAAACGCAAAATCTCCTTTAAGTGACAACCTGAAACAATAATAGCCCGTAGGGAAACAATGGCCCATCAAGAGCGAGTGGTGCTGGAACATGGGGAGCGCTGGCTGTCCTTGACTCTCCGACAGCCCAGGAGCCGCTGAGGAAGCGCAGATGGAGCCAGTCTGCAGAGGCCTCTTCACACTCGCTTTTACATTTTTTTTTCAAAGAGCAGGAAAATAATGAACAGTGCCAATGTCCAAGTGAGTCACTTCGTATACAATAGGAAAAATCATAGAGTACTGAAGACCACCTTAGACGTAAGTTCAAAAGAAAAATGTGTACACATCTTGCATGTACTGTGGTGTTCTTCCGTTAAATCCCCACCATGAATTTTCCAGGAAAACATGTGACAAACAACAAAGAGAAAGTTCTCTGATTTATATTGTATGCTAGAATGGTGGAAGAAAATGTTGGAAAATAATCAGGGCAATGTTTATTAAAAAAAAAATGTGGAGAGGGAGACAGTACATCCCTGAAGAGTTGATTTACAGACCTATCAATCTCCTGCGTAAATCGGTGGCAATCCTCCAAACAGCTTTGGAGAGAGGATTCTGCAAGGGGAAAACCAAGTAGAAATGTATTATCATTATTTTTTTTTGCTTAGTTTCTTTCTTCCTATTTTAAATGACTGAAAACTTATACCATGTTTAATGCAACTAGTTCTCACAGGTATTTCTCAGTGTTGCAACTGAATATTTCTGTGTTGACAATGCCAGAAGCTATGATAGCTCCAAAAGAGAAGTATAGTTCCAAGCAAGGATGAGTTTCAGCCACTGGAATTCAACAATGAAGCTCATGTCCTCAGTCAGAGGAAAGGCTTGGAAGAAAATGTGACCATGGTCAGGAAAAAAAAAAAAAAAAAAGGCACAAAAACTGAGACTAAAGCTAAAGACTATCCGCAAGAATGGTAAACAAAGATCTGAAGGTCAGATTTCATAGGGCCAGTGAAATCTTTGAACATCAAAGACGATATGCTGATTGATTTCTTTAGCTTTGAATTAGGGCTTTTAATTGGATTGAAATCATTATGCCAGAACATAGCAGCAAAGTTCTGAAACCAGATTTTTGTAAGCTGGTAGCTGTAAGGAAGTCATGGTGGAAGCAACAAACTGGAAGACAGTTGCATTTTTTCTTCATGTTGAATCGTATTTTATATTTTGGTTTCTGAACTGTTTTATCATTATACTCCCTCAGCATTGGCTGAAAAGATATTCGTGGTTCGTAACAGTTGGGAAAAAATTGAATTCCATCTGTTTCTTCCATAATAAGTAATTGGGATGAAGGACTTAACAGAGAACTTATTCCTTTTAAACACCACATCAGTGCTATTTGTGGTGTGTCTGAAACTCATGCTCAGTGTGTTTCTGCAAAGAAAAGCTGCTTTCCTATGCAGAAGTCCGTATGATCAGACAGCAGTGCCAGCTGATCATCCAATCTGGCAAAAAATCTACAGCCACTTCTGATGTGTAACAGCACATGGATTTTTGACTGGTACATTAAGATAATTTTAGTAGATAGAAGTTTTCTATGGAAAAAGCAAATGAGAAAGAATTCCACGTCTCTCTTACAAGCACTTTGTGACAAATTAATATAGAAATATGTATAGGGTTATTAAAATATTTCTCGTTCTTTTATAGGTTAGACTCTTTAAGGTATTCTATTTTTTCCTGATTTATTTTGGTTTTGAATTGTGCTTACTGTTTATCTGAAAGCCAAGAAAATGCCGTCTGCGAGGAACCAAGTGTTAGTATTTGGATGTTGAAGTCCATCTGTATTTAGAAACTTAATCTAGTAAAAAAAAAAAAAATCAGTTCTATTACTTCTATGGACAGAAATGTAATACAAAAAATAAACCCAGAGAAAATATAGTAATAAGCACTGAATAGCTGCAGTTCTAGTGACTCATTAGGCCAACATAGAAGAAGATCTGGGGAGTTTCAGAGCAAAGACAAAAGAAATTGGCAGTAAATATTACATTAGAATAGTTTTTTATATCTGATCTGAGAAAAGTGTTAGTAAAAAATGTTACTGCATTTCAGCAGCCTCACCTCAGCCTACTCTCTTTAGCAGAATAATTTTTGAAGAAATTGGCGCAAATTTACTGGTAGTTATTCTGAATGAGACAAGAAATGGATAAACAATCCATAGGTAATCTGAAAGTAAGCATTGGCAGCCCGTGTTGACACTAAACCCAGTGGTGCTATTGTTATGTCCCAGTCCTTCCCTAATCATTGCCAGAGAGACTTAGCTATCTCTAGAGCAAATATTAACTCTGCTGCTAGATGAGATGTTTGTCATTATGATAGATAAAACAGAAATTTGAGCTGAATATAGTTGTTCCTGACTAAAGGAACTAAAAGGTGGAGTCCAAGAACTGCAATATGCTGTTTTATTCTTTTCCTGATGAAATAATGGATTGGAAACTATCACGTATTAATCGTTTTTATTAGATTTCCTTTCTATGTTCCTCTTATGTCCTTCTGTCTAGTTTATGACTTCACATACAATTATAATCCAAAGGTACAGGTCACCATGTTCAAAATGTTACACCCGTTTCTGGCAACGTCCTCATAAATAGCCTGGAGCATATGCTTCCTGTATCGTCCCCCTCTCTTCAGGAGAAAGGCTGTTATTGCTGATAACAAATCAACTCCTCTGTGATTCATGGGAATAAAGAGCCAATATAATCTTAAGTGTTTCTGTCTCTCTGACAGCCATACCACTTGATACTGTGTCCTTACTCAGGACTTCCTAGAATGGTGTGGTCATCACCTCCTGATAGTCTTTGGCACCAATGAAGTCTACAATGCCCTTGGGTGAAATGACTTTATTTTTTTGGAACAGGATTTTATTTCCTACGTCAGTAGTTTTCACTAATTCCATGGAAACTACTTTCAGGACCTCGTCTATTTTGTGCATGAACTTAATGGACGATTTGCCTTTCAGCATTTGAATTACTTTTCCAATTGGCTGTTGTTTCTCTGTGAATGTGTATTTTAAAAAACAAAATCAACAGTAACACACAAACAAGCAGACCACCATCAACAACAAAAGAACCCAAACAAAGCAAAACCATACCTCTTTCAACAAACTATCTTCTAATCCTCAGAAGTGAGAGGAATCTGGCTGTTCTCAAGAGCTGGCTTCTCTGCTGCAGCTCACTCCTCAGATAAAGTGTTTGAGAGAACAAAAATAGCAAAGCAAAGTCCTGTAATGAAATCATTTGAAGCTTGTGGAACATTAAGGTCTTACTAGCTGAGCTAGTAAATGTTTTTTCAGAGATGTATGCCAGTTCTGTACAGTGTGCTTTGAGGGCCTTTCACATCAGGAGCTGGGTATTACAATGAAGGGCTGTTTTATATATATATCTGTAGAATCATAGAATGGTTCAGGTTGGAAGGGACCTTAGAGATCATCTTGTTCCAACCCCCCTGCCATGGGCAAGGACACCTCCCACTAGACCAGGTTGCCCAAAGCCCCATCCAGCCTGGCTTTGAATGCTTCCAGGGAGGGAGCATCAACGACTTCCCTTGGCAACCTGTTCCAGTGTCTCACCACCCTCACAGTGAAGAATTTCTTCCTTATATCTAGTCTAAATCTACCCTCTTCCAGTTTATAACCATTACCCCTTGTCCTGTCATTATCTATCCTTGTAAAAAGCCCCTCCCCAGCTTTCCTGTAGGCCCCCTTCAGGTACTGGAAGGCTGCTATCAGGTCCCCCCGCAGCCTTCTCTTCTCCAGGCTGAAGAGTCCCAACTCTCTCAGCCTGTCCTCGTAGGGGAGGTGCTCCAGCCCTCTGATCATCCTCGTGGCCCTCCTCTGGACCCGCTCCAACAGCTCCACATCCTTCTTGTGTTGGGGGCCCCAGAACTGGACACAATACTCCAGGTGAGGTCTCACGAGAGCAGAGTAGAGGGGCAGAATCACCTCCCTCGACCTGCTGGCCACACTTCTCTTGATGCAGCCCAGGATGCGGTTGGCCTTCTGGGCTGCAAGCGCACACTGCAAAAAAAAAGAGTTAGAGGAACCCTTGATGGCTGTGTTTGTTGCAACTATAACTTCAGTTCTCAAAGCAAGTCACATTTTAGCCTAGAGCACACTGCAGGTCTGATTTCACCTGAAAGACATTATTGTTTAAATCTCAACCAATAAAAAAAAATCAGCTGGTGACTGGGATCTTGAAAACACACAAAAGCATAACAAAACCATCAAAAAAAAAATTTTAACGCTGTTCTTGGAAACGTCCTATGAGCTTCTTCCCCTTTAGATTCAACCTAAAAATCCAGCCTGAGAACCTACACTGCATCACTAGAAGAAAACAACCCGGGACACTCAATAGAAGCCAGGCGAGTTAACAATTGCAGATTTTTGACTCTGCAGACAGGAACATTTGTCTATACAGAATGAAAACTTGCAATTACAAGCTCTATTTTAAATTCAATTTATTTCATTCTCAATGCTTTTTTAGTTAAAAGACCTTGCCACACCCAATGGCATAATTAATTTATCTCATTTAGAAATGACTTTCTGAGCATGATATACTAATGTCGGTATTATTTTCTACCCTTCTCTGATAGTGATCCTACTTGCTGCGTTATTTTTAGTTGTCTATTGATAACAAGCTCTGTAAAGATGACCTCTGAAGAAGCACAGCAGCCTCTGCTCCATCTCACCTCAGAGCAGATACTCCGTTCTTCATATTAAAGGGTGCTGCTTTGCAAATAGAAGTTGCTATCTGACTTTATTTTGTCATTTTCAGTTTCCTAGGGATTATAGAGAAATGACATGTTATTATGTGTAGTATATTTTCCCCTTGTCTGCTTTGTGCCACTGATTTTTTCTTCTTCTCTACCAGGAAAGCTGATTTTCACACACTTGTGCTTCTGGTGTGGGGGATAATAAAGCATGGAGCCCCCTCCCTCTGCTCAGTTCAAAAGTGAGCTTTAAAGACACCTAACTAATCAGCAAGCTTTATGCAGTGCTTTTATATGTGTTATGCATTCATTTATATATATTATTCACACACACATATATGTAAAATATATATATATATATCCATTTGAATGTCCTTTCTCCTTACCTCCAGTGAGAGGAATCCAGAGCCCAACCTTAGCAGTTGTTGAGATATCCAGTGAAGCAGTGCAATGTTTTTCTCCATACTGTACAGAGTTGTAGGAGAGGACGCTGGATGTCTGGTTGTCAAGACGGGTTACCATCTCCCTGGGTTCTTGAATGAGCAGAATGAAGACTGTACACACATGACTGTAAGTCTTGGTGGAGGGAATCTGCTGCTGCTAAGAGAAAATAGGCTCTGTGAACCAACACTGCAGCTTCACAGTAGCTTAGGAGGGTGCATAGGAGGATTGCTTGGCAGTTACCGTTCAGTCTGATCATGGAAGGATCTAATTGAGAAAGTTTGTCCAAGCTTTTCACAAGATATCAAAGCATTCAGCACCTCAAAGCATCCAGGATAGAAATTGGAAGAAAAGGGTAATGATTGTTCGTGATGACTGCCAAATCTTTCATTTCTAAAAATCTGGCGCTTTATAAATAGTATGTGATGTCCTCATAACAATTTAATAAACTATAAACATTCATTAGAATGTTTTATGATCTAAATGTGATGATTAGTTATTTTTAAAATTTCTGATGGGACAGACATTTATTTGTTAAAAGCTTGATGGAAGTAGAGGACTATTTCCGTACTTATCTCCCTTAGGAAATAGGCTGATGAGTTTGTAGTTCCTGTAAAAGGGGATGTGAGACAGTTTGCAAGGACTAGACTTGGAGAGCAGATTGTGGAGGTCCGTCTCCTTCTACTTAATGCAGTTCAGACGTAGGAGGCCCCGCCTACTAAACTAACCATCTAAAAGATGGTTATCTTCCAGTGATTTTCCATTATTATCATAATTAGATCATTTTTTGGTACTGTACAGTATCTGTCTGAAGTGAAATAACTTTGGTGAAGAAGCTGATACAGATTGGATATCACAACATCTGTGTGTAGGAGAAATTGGTTCCTATCTTCCAATCCTTTGTCAGAATTAAATTTTCAGACGCATCCAAGTTTAAACCTAATTGCTTATTTTTCAAGGATCAATGTAAAGGAACATGGAAATTTTTCTTTTCATCCATCTCTGACACAGACTGTTGGGTTAATAAGCTATGAAGAACTGTGACATGAGTAATTCCAGTAAGAAGATTTGTAATGGGCTGCATATCCTGTTGGTTAATTCTGAATACAGGAAGAAACTTTGCAGCAGCAAAATGAGCTGTCTCGCATAGGCACCCAGCTGAATGCTCAAGGGAATCTGAAATTGGAGAATTAGAGTAGAAAGTGTATCTGACAGCCCTCGAGCAATTGTTTGTCTCAGTGCACTTACCACACAAGTTCATCCACCACAGTTTATTACCTTAAAGTGATTGTGAAATGTTGCCATTGTTTTTGAAATTTCTTCACAGTGTTTCCAATACACTAGCAAAGGGGCTTTCACATGATTTTTTTGCAATTTCATTTCCATCTCAACTGAAGTTAGTGGTGTGCTACTATCCTGTTATTCTTTTTGTTTGGATCAAACATATCCTTTCAAAGAGAAGCCTCTCCTTTCACTGAGGTTCATATTCTGGAGTGCATGAATCAGACTGCAGTATTAGCCTAGTATAAGCAACTCAAAAAGCATAGCATCAATGGCAGGTCCTCTGTACTACTTGCCAATGTACAGATATCCAGTACATACATTGAATCATGTACTCACATAGCTAAATGTGTACGCTGGAGCAATTTTCTATTCCTCATAATTACTTGGGGTTACATCTGGCAGGCTGAGGCAAATCTCCTAATTGACTTAAAGCATCTTCATTTTTTCAAGCATGGAAGACAGCAAAAGTTGAGCACTCCAGCACTGCGCAGCATGTGTGCTCTCTTCCCACGTTGGTCTGGTGCTGTGTTAAGTGGCATGGCAACAGTTGCTGTGGGAACTGCTGCTGTGATGACCAGTGCCATGACTCCCCTGCTTTACTTGCAAGATATCATGCTTTCAAAGTATCAAATACATTTGGTTTCATGAATAGGAAGATAGAAGAAAGTTTCTAGTTTGGCTTCTGTTGGTAAATGTAATTGATTTTTTTCAGAGCATACATCACAAAAATTTCACTTTTACTTAGCTTATCTCCATTAGTCTGTTTTGCAAGTAGTTTTCTAGGTATAGAATGTTAACACTCACTTAAAATGCTGCTGGAGGTAGACCTGGAGCCTTCCTTACTCTGTTACCCTTTGAGCATTCAATATTGAATCTAAACAGGGAAGATGGTGAGAAGGGGAAGTGTGAAGAGATAAGAACATGGAGAACAAGCATTATCATAGCTCTCTGCCCAATGCCAGAAAAAGAGTCTGGGTAGTGACTAGTGGCCATCTCATCTAATGGAACTGGAGGTGGCCTTTCAATTTTTTGACCTCTGTGATACTCCTATTCATATTGCTCTGGGAATCACTAAGTAATTTGGGAGCAGAGGAACTGACTAACTGACCAGTTACTTCACTGTTTTGCAGGGTGGTCTTGTATTGGTTCATTTCTGTGTGATATTATTCCTATACCTCTACATTTTGTTCAAAACTAAATTCTTCCTAAAGGATTTTGTAAGTGTAATTAACAATTGCAAAGGATTTTGTTTCGCACAAAAAAACCCCCAATATAAGAGCGTCATGACATGACACATTATTTGGCTTTATGCGTTTATTATTTGTCTGCAAATAACCTTTTGGCTCAACCAAAAGATGTGTTGGATACAAAATTTCCATGTCAGCAACTTCATATCCTCCCTATTGCCTTATTTACTTCTTTCTTGAAAATCTCACTTGTGTTCTTAATTTTACTGGGTGCTTGCTGATCAAGCTGCTCATCACAGAAGATAAATTGTGCTCTGCAAGCCATGCTTTAAAATTTGTTGGTGGCAGGGGTGGAATGATGTTGTTTTATTACTTTGGAAAAATGATATAGGAGACCTTCAGTTTATCTTCATAATCTCTATTTTCCAGTTATTGCTTTCTTTTTCCTGAGCTGATCCTTTAAAGAGTTCCCTTTCCATACCCTTTGGATTGTTCTTTCTTTTCTTTCTTTCTTTTTCTTTTTTTTTTTTTTTAAAAAAAAAATGATCAGAGAAAGTAAAGCTAACATAAAAAGAATCTTTTGTGAGACTGCTCTGTGTGGTGCTGCTGTATCAGGGAATGAGTGTGGTACAGTGCATCCTCAGAGATGTTATTCCCACTGTTCTGAGGGTGCCTATATCCCACTCCAAAAATGTCACTGGATGATCTTCAAAATATCAGCAGCAATGTCATTAAAGATCTGCAAAGTACAATGTTTAGAGGGTGGTATGAAATGCTATTTCAGAACTACTGGAAATTTCCATGAAACAGAGAGATGTGGAAAAAGCACTGAAAACCACTGCAGGTTGTAAACTAGATGTTACTTTAATGATTTGTGGATCTATGTGACTCACAGCAATTTGAGGAAAACTTTCCGTAGAAAGAGTATAAGATTGTGCTACATCATCTGCTGCCTGG
>WBMW01000421.1:1233834-1279741 GCA_013396635.1 Penelope pileata | reverse complement strand
GGGGGGGGGATTTCTTTGCATAATTATCTATATGTGTATATATATATGTAGCTACTTATTGCATATCATGTGTTAGGTGTAAATTAGACATCCTCCTTTATTGCAGATAAGAATTCCCTCTATTTTAAATATGGTTGCAGTAAGGAGAAAATTAAGAACACACACACAGCTTGCTTCTCTAGTAGAAAAAGGGCTTTGTAAACCAATAGCAGTTCTTTAGCTTAATGAGAAGCCAAGCAGAATATTTCTGCCAGCTATGCTGGTGTAAGGGATTTAGCAGCAGTGTGTGGCCAAGGAACATAAGGAACAGTGACCTTAGTATCCTTAAATCTGATTCTTTCTTCTTTGTTTTGATGAAGCAATGCTAATTTGGGGAATTTATATTACTGTGATCCAGATGAAAAATAATATAATACCCTAAACTGCATAACAAAAACTAAGTACTATTTGAAGTTATTCAAATTATTTTAAATTCAGTTTTGAACATTTGTCTTAGTACTTTTACCCTAAAGAAAAAACACTGAATATTTTAAAAGCCACTTTAAATCCAGATTTAATACTTTTTACTTTGCCTCATCTGTCTTTTTTAATTATTATTATTTTATTTTCTTTTATGCTGATGTTTTTTTTCTGCTGTAATATCGTGACTGAGGCTATTTCTGTTGGTTGTTGCCTAGACTGCTTTTTATAGAATTTACCTCTTGGTCAAGTATTTTGTATTTTTTTGATTCTTGCTTTCTTCTGTTTTAGCTTCCCCCTTCCAAACTTCCATTCTTCTTTTTCTG
Organism: Penelope pileata; assembly: GCA_013396635.1. Classification (NCBI taxonomy): domain Eukaryota; kingdom Metazoa; phylum Chordata; class Aves; order Galliformes; family Cracidae; genus Penelope; species Penelope pileata. The sequence goes on along the minus strand of WBMW01000421.1, from coordinate 1,278,956 downwards.
TCTCATGTGCTTATCCCTCTTTTCCAGCACTTCCCCCTAAACCCTTTACCTGCAGCTGTTCTGGGAACTCACCAAATATAGCTATTATTATTTTACATTTTTAGCTATATTTTAAAATAATGCATTAATGATATGTGTAAATATGTAGAGTATATAGACTCACGTCCATATATCTAATTCTAACTTAATTGAGAAATGAAATATTTTTGTTTTTTTTTTGACACAATCTAACAGGGACAATTTAACTTGCAAAATGTTTGTTAGTTCTTAGTTTACCTAACCAGAAAAAGAGAAATGATATTTTTGACATCAGGGACATTGTATATTTTTCCAGAAGGACACAAAAAGATAAAGTTAGAACCTATCTTTAAAGGGACTGAAAAGGAATTATTATCGATGAATCAGCTTTGCTTTAATGCATGGAAAAATACTGGAACTAGAAGTCAAGCCAACTTAAGAAAGAAGAGGTAAAAGAAGGAGAAGTTTTAGTCAACACAAGACTGTCAAAAATATATTAAATGTAATTTATTTTCCACGCAGGACCGGCTAATACCCCTTGGTGATAGAGAAAAGATACTAAATACTGTTACATTAGTACAGCTGGGGATATTTTCATAAGCAAAGGAAATACAGTCTAGACATAAGATGCATCATTACAAAATGAAGTCAAACTCAAAGAGTACACTCAGCAATTTTCAGTGTACTGCTGTTAACTATTTTAATCAGCTAGTTGGATAGCAATTTAGAGAGTGTACTTATTAACTCTGCAGATGCTATCCTTCTGGGGGAGTCAGCAAGCACTTTGAAGCATGGGTTGGACTTTGAGATAACAGCGCTGGGAACATCATGGTATTGCTTCTGTCTCCTGTCATACACTTCAGCTGCAAGTGCATCTCCACCAAGTGGGAGAAATCTTCAGTATGAGACCACCATCTTTTTGCAAATTTGGTGATACTGATCACAGATGATCTTGGTTCATACATAAGGTCATGTTAAAATTTGTCACTGGGGAATGCAGTAGGTGTCACAGAGTGAACAGCAGTGTTGGTTCAGAGGTGCGAGAGCCTTTGGGCTGGTTTGCAGCATCAACCTTGGGGCATCACATCCAGGAAGGATGGGCTCTTTAAGATGGTTGTAGGGTGAGCAGCTGAAATGATCACGACCTGTAAAACTGGGAAAGAACTGAGCTGGTTAAGTATTTGTTCACTCTAGAGAAGACAAGAAGGAAGCATGGTAAGTCTTCAAACGTACAATATTTCTCCTGAAGTGGTATGCTCTGAGTAAAGCAAGAAGTAACGGAGAAACTGTGGCATGATAGGTTGCTCTTAGATTTGAGAAAAATGTGGTAGCTAATTATGAAGTTAAATAAGAACTGGGATAGATTATTGCAAAAGGCTCTCATTACTAAGGGCTTTAACAGTGAGGTTAGAGAAATCTGTCAGAAATAGCTGATAAGCAGTTTGATCCTGCTTTGGTGGAGGTAGATAACTTTTTATTTCCTTTGCAGCTCTATAGTTGTTAACATTTTTCGATCAGAAGGAAAGATTCCAGAGCAAAAGGAGATGGGCTTGTATTTCAGTCCTGCTGCTCACTCAGGTTTTGGATATGGAGAGTTCTGAAGAGCTGAAAATGGTATTTTGAAAATAGGCACATATGAAGGTTGTTAGACAAGATGTAAGAGATTTTAAAGATGGGCCCATGCAACCTCTAGAGGATCTCTATCTCCTTTTCTGTAGTATGTTAGCAATTACTGTGACTCTTCTTCTATGTAATGCCACAATGTTTTTTGATTTATGAATTGGCTGCTGTTTTTCTCTTTCAAAGATTTTCATTTTCCTTCATCTTTAAAAACTGCTCTCTTGGAGTCTTTGATTAACATGGAACAAAGAAACATTATTTCACTTGTGAGAATGCTTTTGTGATTCTAGAAATATTCTCAAGGGCGTGAATTTTATGAAGAGTATTTAGCAGCACAGATTCCACCTATTTTCCCACATTTGCTTTGTAATTTGAAGTCTGAGCTTAAAATTAAAGTATTACCACTCAATTTTCCCTAGTAAAACCCTATTAAAACCATATTTCTTAAACAAAAAATACAGTATGACCAAAACATTTGGAATGTTCTCACTAAGGCGTATCTGCAATACTTGATAGCTATTGACACTTTAGATTTACAAGGGGCCAACTGTGAGACTTTTACAAAATAGAGCTGTTGATTTATTTATTATTAATAACAAACAGAAGCATGCATTGAAAAACAAATTGCACGATGTGATAAGCTAATGAAATGAACACTTTTACTCTAGCAATTTCCTGTGCCAAATGTGATTGTGCATGTACATATGAACCTAACTTGCCCATAAGTAGTCATAAAAATGCTCCTTCTCAAAGCACAAAACTTTTTTTGTTTTGCTTAGTTTTTCTTCGTATGTTTACAGGATGAATAAACATAAAATGGCCTTTGAGCACAAAATAGGAATTGATTTTGTTGGATGTTAGTAATCCACTGTCAGAAGGCCACTGACTCATCCATGTGATCTTTAAATTGACTCCTTTTTTTTCCTTCAGATTTAGGTAGCTAATTACTGCTTATTTGCTTACAGAACTATCGAAGAACTATTGAAACTAGTTCAGTTGTTCAAGATAGATTACCGATTTGTGCATGAATATTGACAATTATCCAATTTCCCACTTATAGGAAGCCTCCTTTCTATTCTTCACTGGTATATTTTTTTTACTATCTACCTGATCTCTCATTGAGATTTACCTAAAAATTTAGCGATACTATTCTAATAAATCATTCTTTCATGTATTTTTCTGAATACATCTTTGATTAGGATAAAAAGGTAGAGCATGTTATAGCATATTTGAAACATTCAATTTCTGTACATGACAATGTATTATTATTTGAACAGTGAGTGGGGGAGGAACTGTGTGATAGAGAAAATAGTTTATTGAATATACGTCAGTCCACTTGCTTTAGAAAGAACCATCTGGAAGACCAAAGTACTTCCAGGTGTCTTCATTTCTTAATGCCACTTGCTGATGTTGACCTAGTTTCTATAACCAGATTTATCTACATGTTCTTCTCTTTATTTATTTATTTTTCATTTTTTATTTTTTTATTGATGGAGAAAATACATGTAATCTAGCACAATTCTGCCAAAGAACCAGGAGCCCAAGTCAAATATTATTGAACAGAATTAATTAATGAAAGGGTGTAGTTGAAATTCTGAAAAAAGAAAAATCTTCAGAAGGTTTAAGTACTTATGTAATAGAATTGGATTATATTTTCAAAAAATCTTGTATATTAGAGCACGATATTTAAGATTATGTTATCAAAGTATCATAATCACTATCAATGCATATTTTTGTCATGTAGCTGTGAGCCATCAGTAAAACTGTTATTTTAGTAATTAATAAAAACTGTAGATTTGAAGTTAGGCTCAAACCGGTACTGTTTTCTGTAGCAAGTCTTGATTCACTGTACATCTGGGAAATTGTCTACATTCGTCCCAAGAAACAGTCCTTCTGTTTTCTTACCACTGTTCTGCAGTGACATATTCTCTCATTCTTTTGTTGTGCTTCTGGTCTAACTTTAGATTAATAGTGGAATCCGTGGTGAAATTGTTTACAACAGTGATGTAGTTTAGCATTTTTAAATTGATCATAATTGAGTAGTCTCAATTAGGTTTGTGTTTGTTAACTATGAAGCTAAACTTAAAATACAGAAGAGGTGTCTATCAAAGGTTAATTTGAAAAAAGTAAATCAAGACTACAGTCCTACAGGACTGTCCTTTAAAAACTGTTAATTTAATTTGTTTTTCTATGTTTGCACCTACAAAATCAGTAAAAGACTGCATTTCCTGAAAAATAAACAGAGCAATCATAAACACCTAGTTTTGATGAGTTTTCAAAATCTGATATCCCTGATGTTTGGGGGAAAATGTACCAAGAATATTTTTGTCAAATCCTTGTTCATGTGTCAGACTTAATTTTGAATATCTCCCTTTCGTGCTAGACCCTTAACATTAAGTCCTGAGCATACTGCTCTTCTTCTACCAAAACTCTGAACAACTTGCTTAAATTTAAAGATGAAGAAATCAAGTTGTCATTTATGATAGTGCTGAGCATTTCCTGACAGCTCATCTGCCTGCCAAAAGAGAATGTCACCTTCCTAATATGGTCCTGATTCTGCATTCGTTATCAAATAAATGCCTATGATGACACTGATGTAACTTTTCAAAGATAAATCTATGTTAGATGTACTGATAAGAATTTATTACAGCCATTTGTCTTTCAAGACTTGGTATCTGTAGTTACATGAATCAGAGTTATTTCTCTACATAAGGGACTGGCCTATCCCAAACTCCATTGAGATTTTGGGAAGCTTTATGCATGCCTCTCTCTTACTGTATTTCTCTATTTACTGTCTTGGAAAAAAAAAAGATCTTAAACAGGTCCGTACTGCTTCTATACTGGTAGAAAATAAATATTTTGGAGAGTAGGGAACATCTCCAGGTATTTTGAAACCTACCTTTTAGACTCACTTCATCCTGGGTGAGGAACATCTTGATGTTAACTTGCATGGAAATAACAATAATCCGGTATTAGATAAAATACAAAGAAACACAATTATTCTTTCATGCATACTAAACTACATAATTTACAGATTTTATTCAGACAGGTAAAGAAATGAAAGAGAACACCACTATTGCAATCTATTTAGTAAACAGATAAAAGCAAAATTTCTCATGTGCTCTTTTTGTCACCCATGGCCATGTGCTCTTTGCTCAATGCTTCCAGGGCTGTCTGGGGTAGGGATTCTTGCACTCTGTGACTGCCTTTAATGGAAGCATCCCACTGCCTGTGAAATGCACTTCCTTTTATAGCCATGTTCTTTTTCAGAGTCCATTCAAATACAAATTTTACCTCCTATTTATTTCTAAATTTTCAGTGGAAGGTTTTAATATGCCTTCAATTAAATTACAAGGAGCAGCCTATCCCTTGGGATTGACAAGTCCTTTCTGCACACCAGTCTTCATCCTGTATATTGGACTGGCTTGCACACAACACCATGACTGGAAGGAAAGCCTCATCTTCCTATAAGTTGCTGAGAGTATCTTCTTCAAGGAAAAATGGATGTGAGAGGCTTTGGTTACACGAACTATTCAGATGAGGCTTTTGCTTTGCTGACATCTCAGTTGTGGTTACACTTATTTGTGTGGTTGTGTTATAAAATGGATCTTCAATATACTTCAAGTTAAGAGTAAACTCTCTAAAGTGTTAAATTCAACAATATTCATTGAATTACCTGCACATTATAAAGAAATAAAGGTGTTCTCAGACCTCTGAGACTCGTAATCAATCACCTATAGACTGAAATGTACGTTGTATATGCATCCAGATGAGATTAATGCATGTGCGCCACAACGGGCTGGTGACTGAGCCTGTGCATATTAGTAATCAAAAACTGGGAAGGGAACACAGCCAAAACCCACATTGGATAAAGACCAGAGCAAGCCTTCAAGAACACTCTTTGCAAGTAAATTCTAGCAGTGATTACCTCTGTTACATAAACTATAGTCCTTAACATACAAGACAGCATGTATCAAATGTGAATAAAATGTAAATGACACTTGCTTCTCTTTTTTTTGAGCATCGGTGGACTTTTCACTCAGATAGAACAACACTCAGATGTAGCAACACAAAGCATGAAATCAAAATACTGATAAGAAATCCCAAATCAAATTGCTTTCAGAGCCCAGCTAAGATTTTGTTTTTTTTTCTGGTGCACACTCACATATAATTTTCTCTGGCTTCCCCAGTCTTGTACAGTCTCAGAATAACATCAAATCAATACTCATCCAATACTCTTGCTTCTGCCTCAACAGAAAAGAGCTAATGGTGCTGACAGTCTTTGAAAAGCTTTCCAGTTGGCCCAATATGGAATAAATTATCCTGAAAAAGAAATAGAACTCTTTTCCAGTTATGCTATTACTGTAGTACATTCCATTAGCAATACCTTTAAGTGTTTAATAATACATTATAGTGCAGAAAAAGGCTAATGGAGAAATCTACCTTTACTATGGAAAAATTGCTGCATGCTACGTCTTCTGTGTTGTTTTCTCCTCTGTCTTTCTTTTTTTTTTTTTTCAAAAAAAAAGAGAAGTGCTCCTCAAAGCAAGAACTGTGATTTTTATATTGCAGCTTTAAACATTGATTCTTTTAAGAAGAAAACACACTTAGTACAACATTCTTATGTGATTTACTTAGGAAGTAGTTTAGGAAGTAAAAGGAGCATAACACTACGTTGCACTTTCTAACATAGGTGCTAACTATGACTTTATTTCACAAGAGTTTTTAAGCATGTATCTCACTTTAATTCTATAAATCTCTAGATGCTATTATGATTTCTTACATATTAGGATGACACACACGTGTACTAAGTCATCTGCTCTTACCGCAAAAGGGGAAAGGATTTCATCTCTCTCATTTCTTTCCCCTTTCCTCTGCTATCTTTTCTTTGACAATGTCCTTGCCTTTATATCCTCCTCACAGATTTTATTTCCTATTCTGCCCTTATTTTTTTGCTTATTTTTCCAGAGAGATCATCACACATATTCTGTGTATTAGAAATATTTGATGCAATAGCAGCTTAGGCAGGATCTCCTACCTTATCACTATCCCCAACCCTTACAGTGTTTTTACCTCTTCAGTCGTGCCAATACAATTGTTTGTAGAGTTGTGCAGTGGAACTCCTGAGGATGAAAGAATATACAGAATTTCATAGAGATAGTTTAAAAGATTTTTTCATGCTATTTGCTTGGGTCATAGTACGGTCCCAGATCTGGGTATCTGGGGCAACTGCATTGCAGTTAACCACAGCACAGCAGTGGAAATAAATGAGTTGTTATAGAAGGGCCAGGGCTGTCTTGGGGTGGTGCTTAAGATGATATTTCTGACAGGGCTTCATATCTCAGACCAAGGTCTGGGGACAACACTATTTTAAGCCTACTGGAAATGAAGATAGCCCATTTCCGAACGAGCAGTTGAAGAGCCTGTGAGGTAGTTGCAGCTGTTGTAGTCGAGGACAGCTTGACACCTCCATTCAGGAGGAAATTGTCTGTACAGCAGTCAAAAATCAAGAGGTAGTCTCTATTCATGATCATAAATTTAAAATATTATTAAATTCATGACTGCAAGCTATGAAAAACTGGAGTTTTCTCACTGATAGCATCTTTAAACTTGGACCTATAAGCAGCTGAGATTCATGCTGTTCTTACAAAACACTCTTTGAGATCCCATGTGAAATCAAGCCTTGATATTGTGATGCCAAGGTACAGAATTGCCTTGAAAATCTGGAAGCTGTTAGAGATGCTAAAGATCTCACACAAGGGTGACACTGTCCTCCTCTTCCCAAAATGAATGTTCCCTCCAAAATCAGCGTCCTGAAATGAGAATCTTGCGGCAGAGATATGGTGTAGGCAGATGAGCCTATGAAAACAGCTGAGGAACAATTGTACTCATCAGTGATATTTGAGTGTGTATGTGAATCTTTAAATACACATTTTTTTCTACTTTTTTTTTTTTCAGATTGTATAGCGAGTCTATCTGAATGTGCAGAGCAGTATTAACCTATAGCTTTTCCTGATAATATCCTCTGCACCTGAGGATGATGGAAATTCTGTAACTTTTCAGAGGATCTTTTACAGTGAATCTCACCAGATATTGTTCCTTGTTATGAATCAGAAACATTTCCCACCAAAATTTATAGTATTTTTTCTAGTAGGAAAATAATTTTATTCTTTGTATGTTACCAACAAAGGAATTATTTTCATTTCTTTTCTTTAGTTTTCATGTTGCAAAGAGAAAACATAAGCTGTCATAGGATCAAATATTTACTCTGGCAAAGCGAAGACCATTCCATATATTTTTTTAAATCAGAAAAAGATTTTTGTAGATGTGTTTTGTCCTTTTTGAGTTGCTTTTGGCAGGAAGGACAGGCATAGAAAACTTATTTTACATGAAGCTGTTTGCTCTCAGATTTTACCATTTGTTCTTACATGATAGGTATACAGGTTGGGAGAGCAAAAAAATAACAGGAATAAAAAACAAAAAAAAATCCCAACTCCGCATAACCTAACAAGATTGTTTGTAGGGACTGTAATTGAGATGATGGACTACTGTAAGCGAGGATATATTACTCTTTACCAGTTAGAGGGTGACAAACATTTCATTTCTGCTAATCTAGCACTGCTTTTGGCTTGCAATGAAACCATAGCTATTTTACATTAGAATTCATCTCAGTAATTAGACTCTACTAGCAAAGTTAAAGAGAAATGAGAAAGAGAGAATGGGAGAAATAAAAAACACTGATGGATTTAATTCCAAGAATTGATAGGAAACTACATGAACTTTACAGTTAAATTGGCATATAGCCAGGGAGATGATGTTATTCCTTCCCTTCCATCCCTTATCTGGGATGAGCATCCTTTTTTAAAAATCTTTCTTTGTCTTTTTTTTTTCTTTTCTTTCTTACAATCTGTCTTAGTTTCTAACTGAAACTTTCTCTCAGTGTCTGCTACAAAGCTGTGTTTTGGTTCTAGAAGGAAAACATGGCTGATAACACCTGGCAGCACTGAAAAGAACCAAGGACATTTGTATGTCTCTGCCAGGAGAATGAAGAGGCTGGGGGGGCCGCAGGGAGCTGGGAGGGGACAAGAATGGGGCAGCTGACCCAAACTGACCAAAGGGATATTCCATACCATATGGCATCATGTAATATAAGGAAGGGAAGTGAGCGGGGAGGGTCCGTTTGCTTGGGGATTGGCTAAGCATTGGTCGAGGTCGGTGAGCGAAAGGCTGTGTGGGGTTTCCAGGCCTGCCTGCTGAAACCAGAACACAGTCTGAACTGTAATAGCAAATTCAACCGTTCTTGCATATCAGTGTGCTGTATTGATGGCTGTGATACCACATGCTTCTTAATAACATGGCTGTATTCACCAGTTCCTGTGTACTGCTACATTAACCCATTCCTGAACATACTACGCAAGTTTCTGACATGTTAACCATGAAAGAAGTCTCCATCAGATTTTTCAGTTATAGCAAATCCCTGCTGCAAATCTTCTCATGCTAGAAAATTCTCATTTGTTGCACAAACCTCCACAGAAATGCTTAGTAGCCTACAGTAGTTGACTTATAGCAGTTTATTTCAAATATATAAGCCTATATGATATTATCTATTAGTATATGCCATCCTCCTACATTTCAAGTAACTAGAACACCTATAATCTTAGACCAAGAGACTTTAATAACTTTCTTATAAAAATATAAAAAGCTTGACTCTGATATTTCAGTAAAAGGAGCTCACTGTAGTCTTTACAGTTTTTGATTGATTTGGCACACATCAAGCTAAAATGAAATAAAATCCTTGCCTATGAAACCCAACTCTAGAAGGAATACTGAATGAACAATACTGGGACGAGTGACATTAAGGATAGAAGAAGAAAAGAGACAGCAGAAACGTAGAGAGATTTTTCTGTGATTTCCATTGCTATATTACATATTACTATCACCTAGATAGAGCCAACGTGTTGGTCCTGTGCTCTGGTTCTGTCTGTGTTGCAGTTGATGTTTACTGTCTCTAAATACAATGACCCTAAATCCCGTGGGCACAGAGCAGGCTTCCCAAGGTGCCTGACCCTCTTCCCTTGCAGAAGAGTGGCGGCTCCTCTACTGAGCAAGCTGTAATTACCCAAGTGCTGGGGGGAGGAGACTGCTAATTGCAGATGAAGAGGTTCAAAGAACACAACAGTCTAACTGCAAGGTATCAAGTACAAAATGATCATGTTGAGGTTTTATGGGTTTGGATCTAAATGTTATTTCTACCAAGAGTATCAGTGTACATTCTCTAAGAATATAATTTTATTTCAGTGTGCTATTTCACAATAGTGAACTGTCATGCTTTCCGCAGCACCTTTCATTCCTTCCATTATTTTAAAATTTCCAAAGCTTAGCATCTTGTTATAGCTGATAAAATCAAGCACACAGAATGTTCACGTAGCGTTTGCTTTTTACTTATCTGTTTCGTGATTTCCACAGTTCAAGGCAATGTCATTTATTATTCTTGAAGGTATCTGAGTATATTTATTATTGACTCAGGTTGGTAGTTTCTATCAAAGCTGCGTGAAAATAAAAGGACAGACATCTGAGGCTGTTCCAGCTGTACCCTCATGACCATCAGCCTGTAAGTGAATAGAGGTCTGTAAAAGTTGAAAAAGTTGGGAAAACAACAAAGCAAAACAAAAAAACTGGAAGAAATCTGGAATGTAAGCCACCATATCTCTGAATTTTCTTACTCATGTAAAATTCCCTGCTTCAGCTTTCCATCCAGATACTTTGTAGGACTGAGATAGCGTTCTGTTTGCTAAGATGTATACTTGCCATCTTTTCTTATTTACTTCTGTTTAAGTATTAGGAAGTACAACAGTCAACTCATCTCCTGTGAAGTCGCAGATGTAGCTGATAATTTACTGTTTATCTTTGTGCTGATGGCTACTTTCTGTTTCAGCCAAGCGGAGTTCTTCTCACTGCTTTGACAAAGAATATTTGCCAAAGGATCTTCTCCTTAACTTTCTTCAGCACTGCAATCCAGCTCTCTGCTGAGTACAGGGAAAATAGCTGACCGCCCAAGTTTAAAGCAAGGACATTTTGCTCTTCTTGTGAAGCTAGCTGTGAGCAGAGTATCTCTGCTTATCCAAAATACTCTTACTAAAAGATATTTTCATTCCACTTGACATTCATGCATCTACTAGTGGTAGTTATATTGCTAGTGTCTGACTCTAAATTCAAGGCAAAAATGACAGCAAATTTATTTTAACTCTAGTGGAAACTCAGATTTTTTCTGGCATTTATGACACTGCTTTAAGGCATGTGCTGCTTTAAATAATAGCAGCTATTGGACACCATTCTGTTTCAGGAACGGGTTTTGTTTGAGATGAGTACAACAAAACCTCTTAAAAATCTGGTGTGTCATCTTAAGAAGAAAGATAAATTTGAGATTAATGCCCTTGAAATAAATCTGATTTTTGATTTGCATCAACGGGTCTGTTCTCAGATTGAAGATCTTGTCATTAGAGATCAGACTCTGATGAACCACAGCGTGGTTGTAAGCACTGAATAGCTGTCTGCTTTTATTTTCAGAACTAACTCAGACTGCATTACTCCAAGATACCGGCATAATGATTTTTAGCTGTAGGAAATTCTCTAAAAAAATTAGGTAAAATAATTTTTTAAATAGGAAAGAAAATTAAAGCGTGACCAAATATTTGTTGGATATTATTTCATCCAGTTAATTCCTGGGTAATAAGTACTAGTTTAATGTATCCTTACTCTGCAAGAGCTTTGTGAAGAAAGTGATAAGTAGCCTTTAACTTTCAGAGCAATCAAGGGCACAAGGAAAGATTCCTACTGACTCTTCATAGAGCTGTACATAAGAATAGCCTTTCTTTTCCCCACTGATCCAAATTATACCTTGCTGCTGGCCAGCTTGATGTCAGTTTGATCTTTGTTGATTTTTAGCCAGACTTTTCTGTTGAAGATAAAGAGAGCCAAGAAAGGTTAACTTTCTGATCTTGTCATAATGCTTCCCTGCAGCAGACCTATGGAAGAAAGTTGCTTTAAAGTGATCAGTTCCTGCAATGACTTTGCTATAAGTGTTTCGTGGTCTAAGATCTTAAAACACCTTCCAGAGCCCAGCCACAAATGTTCAGAATCCCAGATGACGTTTTTCCATTCTCTTAATAAAAATGCTAAAATAATAATAAAAAAAGAAAACACATACACGTTTTCTTTTAATTCTACTAATATAATGTGCCAAAAGCAGGTGAAAAGTTAATGCAAAAAGGGAAAAGTATAAATATAAAGAAAAACTTTTTGGCATGTGATTCAAGCGCACTCCGGTGAAACAAAAGTATTAATATGGGAACAAGGCCAGCATGGTACTGATTTCTTGCAGTTAAATTTCCTGCTTTCCCAGTGGCTTTGCATGAAGTTGATTTTAAGATTAACATCCACATCAAATTGAAATTTGATTCTAAACTTCTGCTTGAACAGATATTTGCTTGCCAGTGCTACACTTGAATTCAATCCCAAGTGACATACTGGCTGTAAAGACACTTCTGAAAATATAGTCTTTGGGAGATACTTAACAAGTTGAGGAAGTAAATCCCAATGGCAGGCCTGCATACACTTTCCAAATGTTGAAGGTTGACTGGCAGCTACCTTTATAAATAATTATAGATGTTGCTTTTATAGACTGAGCTCTAGTCTTACAAGTCTTTAAATTCTTGCTAGAAAGCAAAACAATAACCCATTTATCTTACACATAATTCACATTTAAACAGTTTTAAATCAAAGCTGATTGTTAAAAAAAAATAAATGTCTACACAAGGTTCTGTGGGTAGTGATTGTTTGCCATGGGTAAGCTCCCTGCCAGTAAGTATTCCTTTTTCTCATAATCTTGATGTTATTTGGGGCTGTCTCTGCGTGGAGAGTATATTTCCCTAAATCTCAGTTCAATTTTCATTAAGAATTAAATAATTAATTAGTACCTTTTTCCTCCAGTTTCAGTGGACAATGGACTAAGCATCAAAATTCTTGCTCTTGCATTGATGCCCTTAGGTTGCAGTCAGGTAATATTCATATTTTGTATAAGTCTGAAAAGTGTATCACTGTCTTACTCTGACAATTAAAGAGAGGTTCTGTTTATATCTCAATATCATACATCTTGACTGAGGGATTTTTTTTATTTTAATTTTTATTTTTTTTAATGAGGTAGATTTAGCTGGAGAAGATTAAAGACTAAACTCTTACACTGGAAAAGCTGCATGTGACTCTTTGCAGCAGGATGCTCCACTTTGCCCCATAGCTATTTGTCTCCACTAAAATTATGTGCTAGAGAATACATTCTGTTCTAATTTGTTGCCATGAAAATGTGAATAAATCATAGGTATTGCTTAATTCCCATCACTTGCCTGAGGCTCAGCAAGCATTGCTACATGCTGATTTTCCTGACCTTGTATCCAGGAGAACTCTGAACATCTCAATATTTAAGCATAAGTGATGTGTAGTGAGAACAAGATGCTCAATGAAGAATTAAACATAATTGAGAATAAAATTGTTGTGGACACTGAATCATTTAGTAGCACTGGTATTGATTTTCTGTAAATCGACTGTTGTCAGTTCCATAGGATCCAAGATGTCTGAGCAGTTAGCATCTAATGGGTTTTAGCACATGGCAGAATGTCTAAGTATACTGCATTTTAGAAATACAATTTTTAGAAAGTGATAATGACTCCTTAGATCATGACAGAGGCATAAAATACTAGTGAGTATGACCGCTGGAAGTGAATTGCTTCCATGTATAGATCTGGCCTGAGATGTGGATGATAGTTTGAATCTTGATTTGCAATTTAAGTTTTTAAGAACTCAGTAGAGAATTTTCATCTCATAGAGAAATGAGAAAGCCTCCGATGTTTTTAATGAAAGATCAGTTACTGAGGACCAAGTTTACGCAATAAAGCTGTCATTTGTTACCTTTACTCAGCAAAGAACTGCTTCCTCAATTGGGTACTGATGCCAGTGACCACTCTCTGGGCTAGTGAAGCCTGAGTGTTTTTCCAGTTATCCGCCTCCGTGTTGGTATTAAAAAGCTGTAATAACTAACAGCAGAAAGTAAGTCTCACACTGTAATAAAGAGTCCAGCAAAGACTTGGACTCAGTTTATCTGACCCACGCAAGACTTCTGTGTACAACACAAGTTCCCCTCAGTGCACCGTGCTGGCAAGCATGTCCCTCTGCGATGATGTGAGCTTTCCCCTTGCCTTTTCCCAAAGTGTGGTTGTGCTGCTGTCAGGCTTTACTTAGAATCATCAAATGATAGAACATCCCGAGTTGGAAGTTACAAGGATGACCAAGTCCAACTCCTGGCTCCACACAGACCACCCAAAATTCTAACTCTATTTCTGAGAGCATTGTTCAAGCACTCCTTGAACTCCAGAAGCTTGAAGCTAACACCACTGCCCTGGGGACCCTCTTCCAGCGCCTGACCACCCTCCGGTGAAGAACCTTTTCCTAACCCCCACCTGATCCTCCCCTCACACAGCTCCATGCCGTTCCCTAGGGCCCTGTTGCTGTCGCCAGAGAGCAGAGCTCAGTGCTGCCTCTCTGCTCTCTGTGAGGAGCTGCAGGCTGCCATGAGGCCTCCCCTCAGCGTCTTCTGCTCTGGGCTGAACAAACCAAGGGATCTCGGCTGCTCTAGACCCTACTTGTTCACACACCACCTGCATCAGCCTCTTGCCATACTCACTAGGGCTGAATTTGTGTAGAGCCATCAGGGCCACCCCTGCACTTGTGGGACTGATGTGCCAAGGGTGGCAAAGTGCTTCAGCAGCACGTCTCTAAAGGAGAAACTTCATGGAAAGAATAAGGTAAAGTGATTATAGTCTTAGTTATTTCTTCCTCCAATCGTCTTAAAAATTTAAGTACTTGGTATGAAATAGTGTTGCTATTACATATATATTCCTCTAAATAGGATTAATTATTGATGGGAAGTGTACAGCTGGTAAATAGAAGTCTTAAAGCTAGTAAGTGCATGTAATTACACTGCAGAAACAGCAAGTCTACTAGTATGTGCATGAAGCAATTTTTTCTTTGTACACTGAATGAAAGTTTATATACACCAGAATGTTACCCCATGTCCATGTGATACGTTCTTTCTATTAAATTTTGTTCCATATTAGAAAAAAATCACTTTTGAGACATTCATGTAGATTTATAAATTTGTATGAATTTAAAAACTGTTGCTTAAGCAATAAAATAATTTTTAAAAGAACCAGTTACTTAGTGACACTTACTGAATTTCTGACCTTTATCCAGTACAGCACAAGATTAATGTTTGGCAAACTTCCTTCTTTTTAAATCTCGAAGATTCTAAACAAGTGGAACAATTGAACCCATGGCTCCTTAGTAAGACTTTTGTCTTTAAATCAACTAATCTTCATTTCAAAAAACTGTATTTAGACTTAATCATGTATGGTATCTTACCTAAACTATATAGTATTACTTTAACTCAATTGTGTAAAGAGACCAAGTAAAAGAGGCATTTTTCAATTTGTATTTGTATTGACAAAGCCAGGAGTTTTATTTATAAGACTGTTAAAAGTGACTTTATGCTTCTGATTCAAATAACTTCTCACAAAACTTTGTGTCACGTTCGCAGAGCTTTGTACTGGACCTTAAGATAGCTGCTTATGCCATAGTTTTATTTAGCCTCTTGAAAACAAGTGGGAAGAGAAAGATCAGGTTTCCTGCTGAGTGTATAGGCTTAAATCTCCTTTTTTAATCTTACTACCTTTTGTAGATCTGGTAGAAAGAACCCAAGCTGGTGAGGGAAAACAGGTTTTGATATTTCTGGGTAACATCTCTGGTGTTGTCTATGCTGTTCCTTCATCTGCAGCACTTTCATTTCCGAAAAGAGTAACTGTCACAATAAATAGTCTTCACAGATTTCTGAGGGCTCTGTTGAACCTCCTCACTGAACTTGATTCAAATATCAAAAACTTTTCACAGAGATGGGAAATCTTTATTGTTCCCAAACTGATAAAACGATTTTGGTGTTATAGCAATACAGCCAGTTTTGCTTACAGAAAGGAATGTAGTTCCCCAATCTCTACGATGGAGGGAAATTACAAGTCATTTCTGCTGCTGTTCTTGCGGCTGTGGTTTCATTTTTATGGTTCTGTTTCAATTGCTGTGACCTTGCAGCTGCTGCAGCCATGTTGCTTGTTCCCAGAAATGTGGCTTTAGCATTTTTTATTTTCTGCTGTGAAGACCATGACCCATTGACTTGTTATGATTTTTTTTAAAAGCTTTCCATAGAATTTAATCCAATTGTTCCTATCTGGAAAGTAGAAACAGAACTGTCTGAAAATACGTACATATGTATATTTTGCAGTTTGGGGAGAGGAGGTGAAGAAAAAGACTAAGATTTGGATTTTAGTCACTTCTGTTGCTTGCTGAACTAGTATTAGTGCTTTGTAGAAATGTAACCTACATAGAGGCACTATTTTATTTTTCAGGCAACAGAAGTCTGAGGGTGGGAAAATAGTTTTAAAATGATATTATTATAGAAGAAAAGGTAGCAGAAGATTCAGGGGCCAGATGAGCCTCTTTATGAACAACCAAGTCCCACTGACCCTCTGCGCATCCTTGACCCCAGGGCCGCACAGCAGCATCTCAGAGGAGCATACCTCTCTGTGAGAGAGGTCTCACAGCCTTTTGGGAGCTGCCAGGCTTGTTGCAATTTCCTGGTGGACGAAGGTCCAGCAGTCCCTACGGAGTTCATTCAGTTATACTCGCGAGCACTTTTTCCCATCGACACACCTTAGCGGTGAAATGCAGCTGATGAAGCAGGAGACAGTGCTCTGCTATCAGTAGCTGCTATCTAATCTAGGAGGCAAGCTGCATTTCCACCAAAAACAAGAGGAAATTTGACACCCAGTTATCAAACTGAAACAGAATGAAATTTAATGAAGATGAGACATACAGTAGATACTCCGAAAAACTGAATCTTGAGGTTGCTTAAGTTGTTGAACTGACTTTACTGTACAGAACTCTCCATTGCAGGACAGAAATATATCACTGCCAGCTAAAAAGAAAATACTCCAGCATTAAAATATGCCTTCATCCAGATTAAATACATATTTTTCAGGTTGCTAGGGGTTTCTGTTTAAGTAAAGTGACTATCAAAAGTAGAACAAATATCTCCTTAGAAACCTTTGTTGGTGGGAATATTCTTTACAGGGGTTCAATCCCTCAGTGGCTTCAGCCAGTCAACTCCTTCTAGCTTACTCAAAATAGATGCAGATGGGTAGCAGTAAACATTTTTATTTTTACTTTTATTTGAAATCATTTGTCCACTTAGCACTGACCCTTTCAACCCTTCCATCCTTCTCCATCCTCAGACACCTCTCCCTCTGTTTCTAGGGGGAAAAATTAGTTATAGTGTGAGTCAATGAACAGGACAGTGAGACCAAATGTTTCACAATCTAGATATTTTCATTTTTCTGATTTGAATGTAAGACTTGTAATTGCATTGCTAATGTCAGCGTGTCAACAGCACAGGACACCATCACATACTTCTCCAAGTATTACAGAAAGCAAACATGAGAGAGAAATGATTTACAAACCCGTAAACTCATGTGGCTGATGTTCATTGGTGCTGTCTGAAATCTGTCGCAACCTATAAACCTACGATGTTGATGGAAGTTTATTTATTACTGTGCAGTCAGTGAAATTAGTAATATTCTGGACAGTAGTTTTCTTACTGAGGCAGGAAGAAAATTAGATGCTTTTACTGGCTAACAACCTGGAGTGCTATGGAGTTACAAAATGAAATCTAGGAAATTTAACAATTTCTTGGCAGCATAGAACTGGTGGAGTTAATATGGGAAAATGCAAGTTGACAAAAATGATTTTAGTTAAATAAAAATCTATAGTACAATATAGAGCTTAGCATTTATATAAAACTATAGTAGAGTAATGCCCAGCAGAAAGGATATTCTTACAACCTATAGTACTATACAAGTGTCAATCATCAAGTTGTCCTCATCTTCTGAAAATGAGTGAGTTGTGATATTCCTTATCAATGAAGTGTTAGAACTTAACACAGTTAAGTTTTTTGAATTGAGGGGAAACATAATATTTTCAAAAGACATGACAAACGATTAAATGAAGACGTGTGCATTGATCCCCCCAATCATAGAATCATTAAGGTTGGAAAAGACCTCCAGGATCATCTCATCCAACCATCCACCCATCATCACCATACCACTAAACCTGTGTCCCTCAGTGTCACATCTCCACATTTCTTGAGCCCCTCCAGAGACGGTGACTCCACCCCCTCCCTGGGCAGCCTGTGCCAATGCATTACCACTCTCTGAGAAGAAATTTTTCCTAATATCCATCCTAAACCTCCCCTGCTGCAACTTATGGCCATTACCTCTCATCCTATTTCTAGTTACCCAGGAGAAGAGGCCTTCCCCCACCTCACTGCAATCTCCTTTCAGGGAGTTGTGGAGAGTGATAAGGTGTCCCCTGAGCCTCCTCTTCCCCAGAATGAACAATCCCAGCTCCCTCAGCCACTCCTTATAAGCCTTGTGCTCCAGATCCTTCACCAACCTCATTGCCCTTCTTTGGACATGCTCCAGGGCCTTGATGTCTTTCTTGTAGTGAAGGGCCCAAAACTGAACACAGTACTTGAGCTGTGGCCTCACCAGAGCTGAGTACAGGGGGATGATCACCTCCCTGGTCCTGCTGAATACACTATTTCTGATACAAGCCAGGATGCCATTGGCCTTCTTGGCCACCTGGGCACACTGCTGGCTTATGTCCAGCTGGCTGTCAGCTAACATTCCCAGATCCTCTTCCACTGCAGAGCTTTCTAACCACTCTGCCCCAAGCCTGTAGCATTGCGTTTGTTGTGACTGAAGTGCAGGACTCGGCACTTGCTCTTGCTGAAGCTCATAAAATTTGCTTCAGACCATTGACCCAGCCTATGTTGTTTCCATTGCAATGAAGCCATGGACATAGCATTCAGTTTGATCCTTTTGACAGGGGAAATGAAAGCTATTGAGTAATGGTTAGTAACTATAGTTTCTGGTGATACTGTATTTTGTGCTGAAGTGCTGTTGATCACTGATCACTTTGGGTTTGGTACTAGAATTTTAAGGATAGCTTTTGCATTCATCTTTGGAACTACTGTATGTCCAGTGACTAATCTGATCTTATTTACTGTGCATATTTTAGCAATTTATTCATTGTGATGATTTCAGGAGTTAGTCTTCTCTGCTTTACATTTTTGTGGTAAGATTGCTCAATATATTTTTGACTAGGCAGGCTGTATGAAAAGTTCTAGTCCCAAAATCTTCTACCAAATTTATGTTGAAGTACAGCATTATGTATTTGTTATAGTAAAAAATTATCAGATCAGTTGTAATGCTGTTTTCTAACCCTTTCTATGAAGCTGGTTCTGTACATATTTCATTAATTCCTAATATTTTATCATCTGATTCTTTCATATTCATTCATTCTAAAGATAAGAAAACTTACGGCTAACTTGATTTTGTTTTTATTAAAAATACATACTGCATAGAAGCCGTTTTACAGGGCCATACACCTTGAGCATAAGTGAGGAACAATGCAGGCTCACTGTCTATTTCAGAAGAATAAATATGAGACTCAGATCTTATTTATATAAAGAGCAAATAGAAATAACTTTAGAAAGAAGCACTTAAGGTGTATGGAAAGAAAATACAAGCCAAAGACATTAATATTTTTTTTATTAATGTATTTTTGTTCTCCTGACGGTGAAAAAACTGTCACTAACAGAAAATCTCATATCAAGCCATATGTTCTACATGCTAATGTTGTTACATATTAATATTCAATTTATTTGGACAAGAAATGCTCAGAAGTGATATTTCTACTCTGGCTTTTCAAAATTATGTAAGGTTTCTGTTGATTTATTTTTCTGAAAGTGTTCACTTTTTTTCCAGTAAGTTGGACATCAAAAGTACTGGAGATGCATAAACATGAGAAACATAAACAAAATATTTGATTTTACTTTTAAATATATGAATAAAAAGTGGGTTACAGGATATGTTTGAATATGTCTTAGTGAATATTACTGGGAGTATGGACTAATTTGTGAGCACAAAATTTCTCAACTGTCCCTATATTGTTTTTAGATTTTACCTTTATTAATGACAAATTTGCAGAGCGAAGATTTTGAATAGAGCCTACATAGCACAATCAAATGGGACTCCTATTCATTTATCAGTGGTATAAATAGCAAGGTTTTTGTTTTTTTTTCCTTCACCGACAGGATTAGATTTGTTTGAAGTATGTGCAGTTACACAAATACTCGTCAGAAATGTTTCTGAAACATCAGAAGATCTTCAGACCTGAATAAATGTTTAATATTAAAGGTAGAAATATTTCTTCTAAAGCCATGTTTATGCTTAACTATTTTAACCTTCAGTGGTCTGAATACTTCAACCTCTGAAGGCAATTAAAACCACTATCAGAATTTGAGGTTTTTGGCTTATCACTACTTCTTCATAATAGCCAATTAGAATTTAGTAATATTATTCAATTTGATAATAGTGTGGTAAATTTGTCACTTGTAAGAGATTATGACAGAAGTGAGATGCCCTGGTGGCTGCAAAGGCTGTGCATTTTCTTTGTGTGCATTTGGGGCACAGACAAAAAACAAAAAGCTAGTGTCATGTCTGTGATGTAATGATAATAACAATTCTCCTTATTTGAAATAGTTTCAGGTTATTGCTGCCTACCAACTAGAAAAGATCATTGTGATTTCATTGGTATGGAGCTAGTCAGTGAGATTTGGGAAAGCATTTTGCTCCATGTTTAGTTTTGCTCAAAAATAGTTGGGAACTGCCAATTATTCTAAAGGGAAAGATCCTATGTTCTTTTATCCAGGATTCTCTATATTTTTATGTCAGTAAAGGAATAAGTTAATGAATGTTTTGTGCAATCCACAGACGTGAGTTTGAAATGAATCTGAAATCTGTGAAAGTAAATGCACACAACTGGAGATTCAGCCCTTTGAATAAAACCCTTTGTCACTGAAATGAACAACAGTGATAGTGTTGTAGCTAGCATTATGACAACCTTTTCTCCTTTGCAGGCTTTGTAAAATAATTATGATAGGGAAAAAACTTGTATGACATGTTTGTATAAAACTCTAAGAAACCTTTAAACGTACACATGATGTACATTACACATGTAATGGTCTATTCATCTTGCATAGGTTTTATAAACATTTCTTATGTGAAGAAACTCAGATATAGAGAGATTTTTGGAGAACCAGGGTGGAACTGAGCAGGATGACAGGGTTTTGAACTGTCAGGGCTAGCTGGGCCTTCCCGTCCCTTTATGGGGAATGTGGATTTGATTGTTCAGATTTTCATTGTTAGCCCAAGCAGCCAAACCTTGTATGGCAAAGCCCTTCCAGAATGATCTGTCTTGCTTAAAAATCAGAAGTTTGGCTACATAGATAATTTTTTTCTCTTCGTCTTTTTATTTTTTGGTTTGGTTTCATAGCTTCTAGATTTTTCTTTTTAACTATGTGGTCTAGGATTGGCAAAGGGGTGGGGTTATTTTTTCTTTTCTTTTTTACTTTGTTTTAAATAAAATCTCAGATTCTGCCATGATAGCACACTTCCTGAAGCCGTCTGCTTGCAAACACTAACAGCTATTGTGAGATGGCAGCTTTGGCAGAAGGAAGAGAGCTCAGCAATTCCCTGCAGCGAGGACCCCACGGCCGCAAAAGGTGCTGAGCAGTCCATTGAGCTCACTGTGGCTGGGAATGACTGTACTCCTCCACCACAGAAACAGAGGAATTGTCCTCCTGATTAAAGGAAGGAGTCTCAGGAAACAAAATGACGTCTGAAACTTTTCAGTAGTGCCATTGCACACACAACAGTTGACAGGTCTCCAAAAAGTGAAGCAAATGTATCTCTGTATATGTTATCATCTACAGCATGAATGGAAGATGGGTTACTGAAGCAAGTTCTTCCAGCTTTCAATTCTCCCATGACTCGATAAATAACAATAATAAAATTAAAAGCAGCGCTGCCCTGGGGACAGCAAGTCTCTTAAGATTACTAGTTTGTATTTTTACTGCGTCAGCAAGGATGTAGATTTGTAAATATCCCAGACTACCCAAAAGGGCAATAAGTTATTCATCTTTTGTTGTTTTCTTACGTAATATACTTCCTTATTTTCAGTAGAGAAGGAAATATAATGCTGAGAACCAGTGCAAGAAGTTGCCTACTCAGAGTCTTTCTCATAAATACGAGTGAGTCAGAAGTTGCCAATTTGTTCAGGAAAAGCTATGTAACACTACCACACAGAGATGAAAGAAGTGTATTTTCCTAAGGACGCCTTGTACTATGAGTGTTTTAAAGAAAGATTAATTATGAAGGCCACAAGTTAATGTTTGTTTTTTATGATAAAAACTCTGTGTTGGGAAAAGCTTGAGTCATTTACTGTAGACAGTGAAGGCTTGGATTACATAAATTTATAGTTTCTATTTTGCCATATATTGTTGTGAAAAATGTTTCCAAAGCAGTATTATATTGAAATGACGGTGTCATAGGAAAGCATGTATAATGAAGCCTGTGCTGATGGATGTAGGTATCACTCTGGCCTCATTAAAGTCAAAGGAGTTTTACTGTTGAGATCAATGAAGTTACGATTTCACTCCACACCATCTCTAGTAGACCGCTAGCTGTCTTAAACTGACAAATCAATGCAGGGCTTCCAATAAAATCTTTCTCAATTTCTACCTTAATTTCTTTTTTCCTTTCTTCCTTTTATTACAAGGATACTAATACACTATCCTTCAAAAATATTCAATTTCAGTAAAATTTATGTTTTATTCTGCTTTTTTTTTTTGGTTTTATAGTCTTTCATATATTTTCTTTTAAATGACATTTATCATAAAATGAACATAAATTCCAGCAAAAATAGTGGGATTTAAAGTCTGTACATAATTCTGAATTCATAGAAGATTATTTCTCTCTTTAAATTTCTTTAAAAATGAACTTAAAAAATATTGACTTGGCCTCAGCCTGACCACATTTCCCACATGACCTTTTATAATTCAGCATCGGAATTAATATAAAGCCACCATTTGCTTAGCCCTTGACTCATAGCAATTTCTATTTTTCCACAGAAATATTATTGCAAGGAGATTTCTTTTGGAGCAGTTCTCATCCACCTTTTTCTAATCTGAAGGAGTGGTGGGATTTAAAGCGCATTGTTTTCGTTTCCATTTCATCCTGTTTGAAGACAGTAGTTTGAGCCAGAGCATTGCCCTGTGGTGTTGTCAAACGTTCTCATCCTCCCCAGCACTGTCTTAGCAACCTGAGCTGCTGGCAAAAGATTGTGGATTCCAAGGACTGCTGAGTAGCTGAACATTAAAAACAAATCCTCTAGTGACAGTGAAGCCCTCACCTCTAATTTCTCAAGCTCCCACTCAGCTTCAGATGCTTGGGCTTTAACTAGGTGGAATGAGTCCTGTTGGAAAGTGAATGGCATGCCAGAATAGGTCTGCTCATGATAATGACATTTATTTTATGGCCTTGGTGCGAAGTTCTGATACTGTTTAATAATAACTTTGCCTTCAGCTGAAAGGATTCAAGATTTGCTCTTATCTTTTCTCTTGAAACTGAAGCTATGTCAGCTTATCTCTTTTGCTGTTACAGACACTATTGTCAGCCTTTTGCCAAGATAAATAATTTTCTTAGTAACATAAATTGAAAAAAATTCATCTCATTTCGAGTCTAAATGATCTACTGATCTGTTTATCTAATCAGCCCACTTTCTTTCTAATCTGTTACGTTGACATCTGAATGCATGCCTGTTATATGATAGATTAATCTTAAACAAACTGCCCTCTAACACTTTGGTATTCTTCTCAAACTTCCCTCTCTCTGCTTCTTACCCACAAAAGATCTTTCAGCATATTTTTAAATGTTTTTGAGTTTTAAATAATTCCAGGCTGGCTTATACACATACACATACACATATACATACACATACACATACATACATACAGATTCAAGAGATTCAAGCTACAGATTTCCAAATTGTGGTCCACTTCAAGTAAATTCCGTCTTTAGTCATTATCTCTGTAAAAAAACGAGTTATGTCTTGATCAGAGATATTGACTAGTAACACTGTTCTGTAGAAATGACAGCATTCTTAAATATTGTATCCAGATGTTTACGTTCTAAATAATTCTTATTTCATTGATTTAATTTGCAAAAATTAGAAATACAGTTCTCAGCTATGAAAGCACAACAAAATGGAAAGAAATTAATTTAACGGTAAGAAATGGTCAGTTTTCTCAGTGTAGTTGTACCATATGCTTACACTTTGTCAAACTTCTAGGTAATGTGTGCTAACTGAAGGGACCCGTAGTTACTTGAAAATAGATACAGATACAGTCTTTCTCATTGCTTGCTTCTTATTGTGTATTTTATTTTGATGTCAGACATGTTAGGTTCCACATTTCCACTTGCCTTGCTGCTCACCATGTCAGGATAACTTGTCCCCCCTACAAATTACTCACGTATCTAGTTTAATCCTTCTAAATTGCTCAGATCTCTTTACATTCAGAAGTTTTCTCAGTCTATGGCCTGGTTTTATTTTTTCTGAGGAAATAAAAAATCTTCATGAAGAAGTTCTCGGATTACGATATACTGTAGAAATCACTGTAGCTGATTTAAAGTCTACAATACGTTTTTGAATCATCCTTAGCCAAATAAATTTACCTCTTTGAAAAACTGGAAGGTTTTTGTTCTACCTTGAAAAAGAAAAGTAATTGACTTTACATTTGCTTTCCCGGTTTTCTGCATCACTTCTGTAGGAATTTGTATATCCTGTCTTCTAGTTCTCTGGAAAAGGAGGGAACTGTCCTCCTAGGTAGCAATCATAACTTCAAACAGTGCCTCCCTAGTACATTTTAACTGCAAAAATCTTTATTCCTGCTTGAGAGAGTTCAGTCACAGAGCCTAGATACTTACGGCTGTGTTTACAGTCTGCATATACTTTTGCCGTATCATAGGAAATGATGATGTTCACATGTAGGATTAATGCTAGTAAAAAATCATGAGGTGAAAGATGCCACGGAACTGCAAATATTCTGAATATATTTCTAAAGTGCATATTTTTGTGTTTTTCCCTCTGGATATAAGTGAATTTCATGACTAAGTAGGTCAACAATAAGATAATTTATTCACATGACACTATGTATATATATTAAGTTGTTGGTTTCATTGTTTTTCTTCTTGTTTATCATTATGTGTTTTTAATGACATTGTAGTATGCTTAGCTAGTTTCTGTATGGTGTCATTGACTACTATGTGTAGCAAAGAGCAGGTGCTGTCTGGGATAGAATTTCCTTGATTCTAGTGAAGTTCAGCACATTCAGTGCCTCCTAGAATTGCATTGGAATATATGAAAATTATAATATTTACAGTCTTGCCTTGCATGTGATGGGATTTGAAACCACATTACCAAGAGACAATGAAATGCAAAACTTCCAAGAGTTTTATTTTTGTACTGAAGGCAGTGTAGTGTTCGTGTTTAGGAAAGCGGTAACGTGCTGCAATTAGTAACTGGGCTGCAGGGAAAAAGCAGAGTTACTCTTCTGAATACAGAATAGTCATAAAAATATACAATCCAAGGGGTTTTTATTGGTTAGCGGTCACAGAAATTCGTTTTAATTAGATCAGACCTCTGTTGGTCTCCGTGTGTTTTTTTCATAATGCCGTTCAACTGCTCAGTTTAATTTCATTTTGATGTTTAATATTCTTTTGTTTAAATAGTATCTAGTTTTAAGAAAAATATTTTAAAGGATATGATTGCACCTACAGGTTTACATTAACATTCTGTGAAATAAGATACATATTAAATTAGTACTGATCAGAAATTAACTACTACCATGAGGCCTCTGTATTTCTTCTTGCAGAGTTAACCTGTAAAAAGGGTGAAATTCAGGAAAATATCTAGCTTCCACCTTTCTTACCAACACAGAATGCTTAATACTTGCAGCAAATCTGATGCCATTCGAACACAAAGACTGTAAAAAAGATACTGTGTTTAATCGATTGCACAATGAAGTAATCTGCTGAAAATCCCCATGTGAAAGCAGACATCCACCATCTTTAAAAATACTGAATCTAGTATGTTTCTGTCCTCCCTGGCGGATTTCTTCCTGCAGTCTCACTACACCTTATGACAAGAATCTGAAGACTGAGACACCACATGAAGAATCAGGCTCTAGTCTGGCACCTGGTCACTTTATTCCAAGGCCGCATAAGTCCCAAATTAGCTTATTTGCTTACATTTGTACTTACAGTATATCCTATACATCAATGGACCAAACCTCACTCGCCAAACTTTGCTTCTCCCTTTCTCCTTCCTCCCACCCACTAAGGTAAATAATAGTCTTCCAGGATGTTGGAATATATTTGGAGTTTTGGAAAAGAGTTCTGGAGTATAATAAAAGCAAAATTAGAAATACCGAAATGTCTAGTGGGAGGTGTCCTTGCCCATGGCAGGGGGGTTGGAACAAGATGATCTCTAAGGTCCCTTCCAACCTGAACCATTCTATGATTCTATGATTCTATGACTTGGTCAACAGTCATTTCATCTTCTTTTTTGCTTGCAATCACAAGGTAACTTAGGTGCCACTTAGAAGATAAGACATAAGTTATGTTTATCTTTTATGACATGTGAGGAAGATGTTCTGATTTTCTGATTTTAGGGTAATATAACACTACCATTCATCTATAAGAATTGCTTCACTCTTCAGTAATATAGGATTTGATTTTTTATTTCCTAAGAGATTGTCTTCACTTCCAAATCACTCAGCTAACTGCTCTAATTCAAACTTGAATTAATGATGAGCACTGTACCCTTCTGTAGGGGAAATTCTAGGTCACGGCCTGTATTTGTGATTGAGCACCTGGAGTCAGGGCTATGGCTGGCCTGGGGAGCACAGGTAAATTGTTTGCACCTGTGCTCCCCAA
This sequence comes from Penelope pileata, assembly GCA_013396635.1. NCBI lineage: Eukaryota > Metazoa > Chordata > Aves > Galliformes > Cracidae > Penelope > Penelope pileata. The sequence goes on along the minus strand of WBMW01000421.1, from coordinate 1,252,266 downwards.
ATGGCTGGAAAGGGGGGACCAAGGGTGGGGCTGCCCGAGGCTCATTTAAGGGCCAGCCATGGAGAAGAGCATCTCTCTTTCAGAGACCAGCTACTCTTTGGATAAGGATCATCTTAGTGGGTGATTGCTGCTCATTGGTTCTGTAAGTCAGAACTTTTGTGAGATTTCAGTTTATGTCTGTTATTCAATCCTCAGATATTTTGCCTGGGATTGACAAAAATCTGTCTGAAGTGGTTTTGCCTTGTTGTTTGCAGAACACCTTCTCATAGTGATGTTGCTAGAAAAAGAAATTTTCTCCCGGTTTTAATCCTCTCCAAAAATTTTTTGGAAAGTGATTCACATCAAAATGTTTTTCTGTGTGTTCATAAAAAAAAAACAGTAAGAATGACTATCTATCTAAGCTTGGATCTGTTTAGTAAATATGCTCAATTTTTCCTTTCTGTGTCCTCAGGAAAGAACTGTNTGATGGAAATCTTTCTACATAATTTCCAAAAAAAGGTCATGGTTGTTGTTTTTTTTTAAAAAAAAAAAAAAGAAAATAGACTGAGAGCTTGACTTCATATTCATATATGCGTGCATTTTCTACTGGAAACTATAGTAATTTTTCATATAATAGAGTTTTAAAAAAAAAAAAAAGAAAACCTTTCTAAAGTAATTTGTATATAACAAGCTGTAGGTCCTCTAAGGTGTAAGAAAATTCTTTGTAATTTTTTATAAAATAAGTTATTTCAAACACAACTGTGTTCCTTTTGGTCTTGTATGAGTTACCTTTTTTCTCCAATTAAAAACATATTATAATGTAATGGCAGGCTTCCTGTGTTATGCAAACCAGACACTTTAAATATTCAGAATAATTTACAGTAACTTGAACATCTTTAAAATGTAAGAAGATCTCTTGCCTTTTATTTGAGCTTATTGAAGAGGTCAGTGTATGTAAAGCCTGTTATGGTGGGTTAATGCTCCTTTGGAAAGAAAACTTTGTTTTCCTTATTTTTGTCCTATTATTTCACTGCCTTGTCTTGATTCTATTTTGATGAGGTACACAACTGATGGGTGGGTATCATGTTCAAAGACCCTGCCATAATCATTGAAGAGCTGTGTGGGATCCTTTGGCATGAGATAGAGGACTCTCAAACCCCAGACCTGTTCCTTAGCCACAAGATTTAGGAACGGATAAGATTAAGGAAGGTGGTAGGTCTTACAAAATATTTATACAATGTTAGGATCCTGTATGGCTAGTATTTATACTTGGCTCTGTGTTCTAATTTTCAATTTCACATCAATCTCTTTCTGGAGAAAGGTATGTTTCTGCCTGATTTCTTCATCTGAGAAACATAAGCAAATACTTAATTCTTGTACTAACACAGAGATATAGAAGGGTGTTAATATTAAATGTTCTGAAGACAGAAATTGCTGTAAGTGCATTCTTCTATCCCTAATTGATTTACTTGATGGAATATTCCAGGGAGACTAAAATACCAATTTTCTACGTTACTTCTATAAAGAAATTTCTTGCTGCTTTAAAATAACATTGCTCTTGGTTTAAGTATTACTGATTCAAAAAAACTGATGAAAATGAATTTGTCGTGGATACTCCTGTTGCTAAAGAGACTAAGCACTCTGTGAGTTCAAAGGCTAAACTGCTGCCAGAATGAAATTTAAACTTGTCTCTGTTAAACATCTGTGCTCTCAGAGTTACCAGTGATGTGTCCCTTTGACCTATTTTATTTGAACTTTGCTGCAAGTGAATTTTCAAACTACTAAATCTAACTTCAGGGTGTGATTCACTGCTGGGTGATGATAGGTAATTGGATAGTGAACTCACAAGGGGCATGAGAGTACCGGAGCTCCCTTGTTCTCAAAGGAAAAAACCAAAATACTGTAAATGCAAGTTGGGAATGGGTGGGAGCAGAGTTTCTCTTTATTACCAAGACAGAAGTTTCTGTGGTATGTTTGATTTACAACAGTTTTTGTATCAACAGGTCAAAGATTTGTAAAACATTTTTACGAATCTTGTAGTAGTACAAGTAGTGATAGCACAGAAACATACTGAAGTGGATGAAATTTTTCTACTTTTGCAAGAGCTGTAACATTCAAGAAACATTTGTATTTCCGAATGGCTAGACCCAGAAGATGGCAATGCTTGCCCACAGACTGATTGGCAGCTCTCCTTCTTTCATGCGTACTGGTTGAAGTAGGTTTTAACTTGACCGACAAAGCATGGGATTAGAATATGTGACACACACAGACTCATCTTCAAAGATAGGGTGTACTAGTTCTGCTAACTTTATTTTTAGAAGACAGACTAGATGTGCCTCTGTGTACCTGTGAAATCTGCTTGTGAAATCATTCTTGGTAAAAACTATCCAGTTTTACTAATGAAATCAGTTGTGTACAAACGCTATCTAAAACCTGGGAAACAATGTCAGCCTTGTATTCTCTGGCATTATAGTTTTTGTGTCAAATTCTCTTGGTAACAGTCCTACTGAAGAGATGGGTTTGTTGGTGTTTGGAAACATGCACTCTCTGCTATACATGTGTGCAATCTTGTTCCCATCTCAAATGTTTCATGTTAATTATTTTTCCCTGATATAATAGCCTTCTGCTGGGAATGTATTATCAATGTGTTTCTCTGTAGATGAGAGTTCTTTAGTGCATATTGCTCCACAGGGGGAAAGATGGGTGAGAAGCGGGTGAGGTTTATTGTTGCAGTGAACTATACTAATGGGGATTCAAAACATAGCAGAAAAGGACACTTTGGGATTCGTTTAACAGCATTCATAACCTTGGCACTGATCCCAGTGTATTGGTGTTGAACTGAATAAAACAAATATTGGATTGCTGAACAGAGCTTTCTGAAGTATCTTGCATGTGTTTCTGCTTTACATGGTAAATATTTGTGGATCTGTTTTTAGTTAATATTATTGACACAGATTAGGTGAGGAAAAGAGACCCAAACTCAAACAACATTCAGAAGCTTGCTTAAACTATTACTTTATCCCTTCTAATGCTCTGTGGTACTACTTCTGTGCGTATTTGTTTCTGTAGAAATACCAGAATGTCTGATGCATGTTTCCTAACCCTAGCACATTTAATAGCACTTCTGAGAGAGAAGCTTACTGTATGATTGATATCATATTTTCCTGAAGACACAATGAAAAGGAACCAAAAGTAATAAACTCTTCAGTGCATCTTTGAATACTATTTCTTTAATGATGTAGCACACGATTTGAAGAATAGGAAGTTGTGCTACTATTTTCTCTTCAAATTAAAAAAAGAAATCATAAAGAATGCCGCATTGAACCTCTTTAGAACTTTTTAACTTTATTTCCATTTTCAAATTGTTTTATTACTACTTTTTTCTGAAGAAGTCCACTCTGGTCTCTGAATATTATGTCAGTGCAAGATTTTTCCATTATGGAAGCCCATCTGTACAGCTTTTCAGCCAGTAACTTTGTGTTCTAGTCTAACTGAAACAAAATGGCTTCAGCAGTGCCTTCCTTTGTAANGATAGTATGTGGCTTTTTTCCTCAGATGTTTCTCCATAATTACATGCACCTGTTTTCTTTCTCATATTTGCCTCTGTGAGAACAGCTTAGAACTTCGTTTATAGAAATAATGCTCTGTAGAAAAGATCCAAAAATAAAGTAAATGTTATGTTACTAACTTATTGGCTGCTATTGTGAATTTGGAGCTAGCGCTTTATTAAGAGCGCTTGTGAAAATAGTTGTGGTTTGTAACATGAAGCCTGAAGCATGGTATCTTTAAAGCAAGAAGAACCCAAATCTAAGTGACACAGCTCAACCTGTCATTGCAGACTGTCCTCGTTAGATTGGAGAGCAAATGGTAAAAGCTATTTGTGAAAATTTTCTTACTGTGAACAACAAGCTGACTAACAAAGACTTACCTCAACTTACACTGTATGTTACATTGCAAGCACAGAAAAGTAAAGGCAGCAAAAGCTACCTCAAACACTAAGCAGAGATCAACACTTAGTGAGTCCTGCCCTACTTTCCTCACAAGTCTCTGCACAGCTGTGAAATCAGCACTGCTGGAGTGGTGGTCCCACCTGGACACCGAGGCTGGTAAATGTTCACAGGGAGATTTGTAAAAGATAAAAACAGACAACCCTTCTCTCTCTCTGGGCTTTCTCTGCAGCAGCTGTTCTTGATCAGACTGCTGTGATCACAGAGATTGAGCAAGCATTGCAGGTGATGGCTGGACATCTCTCTGGAGGGGTATACACAAGTAGTGTTGAAACATGACTCCATCACTAGACCTCATGTCTGACAGTCTAAAAATAATTCCTTTTAATCTTCTGTGTTGTGAAACATGCAATCAATATGTGAGTGTCAATGAGCTGCCAACCTATGTTTCTTTACATCATGCTTCAATTATTTCCTTGCAACTAAGGAAAGAAAATCACAAACCACTTAAAGTCTTACAGGGAAAGAGTATTCCTTTTCTATTGCTTTCTAAATTGAAATTCTGCAGGAAATTATATAATACATCGTGTTCAAAACAGCCTCATTGCAGTTCTTTCTCTACCAAAAATATATTTGGGAAAATATGGTAGAGGAACTCATTAGAAGATGCTTATAGAAATATAAATATTGAATAGAAACTATACTTCCCTTCCTCTTCTTACTAAAGCTGCTAATGAGAGTTACCTGGTAAGCATCCCAGCTGTTACACTCAGAATTATTTTTTGTATCTATGTTTGAAATATGGTTTGATGTTTACAAGATAGAAACCAAGCATCTTAGGAGGCATGCATTTTCTGAAATGGATAACAAGGAATAAATCACAGGAAAGGATTTCTCTGGGGAATAAAAAAAATTAGCTTGTGAGGAGGAGCAAACAAATATGGTAGGCATGTGTGACTTTGTATACACATTCACAAAATTTAAGTTTATCAAACAGTGGTGTCCTGAGTGGAAAACTTGCTGAAAAGAAAGCTGAATTTAGAATTAGATTGGATGTGTGCGATATTGCACTTTTAAAAAATGAATATTTACTTTTTCCTAAGTCCTATAATAACATTTGTGTAATAAACATCAGATAGGGTTTACTAATGATTTCTACTCAAGATATTATTATTGGCATGTCCTTCCACCAGCATATATAATCATTTTGGCAATCAGCATGTGGCCAATAGAGATTCTGGCCAATGGGCGTAACTGCAAAAGAATATGCATGAAAATTCATTGGATAATTAGACGACTGTCAATTTCCACTACATGCTATTTTTCTGGTAGAGTTTTGAAATCTTGGTCTTTGTTTTAAGCTGAAACCTGTCATATGTGAGTCTTCTGCTGTTTGCAATTAAACCCCAGTAATTCTGGACCTGGAATAGCATGTCCTATATTCCAAACTATGTAATCTGAATTCTTTCTTTGTAGACACAAGACTTACTTTTGATTTCAAATTTGGTTGTTTAAAAACCACTCCAACTGCTAAAGAGAGTAGCAATGATTTCCTGACATTTTTTTGGTGAATCTGCCCAAACTAATTGTAAGGTCAAATTTGAAACCTCAATAAATGCAGTTTCAAAAGGATTCTTGTATGAGGAGGCCATTCACTGATCAGTATTAGTCAAATCATGGGAGAATTATGTGAGAAGCTTTCTTGTTGGAACATTTTTACCTTGTAAGGAACAACAGTCGGTGAAATTCAGTATCGTTTTGTATTACAAGTTAGGAGCACGTTCTCTCCTTCCCTTGATCCTGTAGTCCTCCAGCAACGTGCACCTCATCTGGGACTGAAATGCACGGTGCTCATGTTAAGTAGGTTGACCAGGATAGCAAGGGCTCCAGAATGTGCTTGTGACATATCTTCAGGGTCTGCTGAGCACTGCAGAGATTGGCAAGGCTGTGGAGAAGTTCCTGAAAGGCTCACGTTAATAGCACAAAGAAACAGATCCTCACAGCTAAGCATGGACCAGTTTCCAAAATGGAGGAGAAGCCTGGAAAGCCTGTACCCATACAGCATGAGTATCCTCAGTATTTCTAGCAAATGTCAGCATCTTGATCCACTGACCAAATCTCATGATTTAAACTTCCACTCATGAAGAACCTCCCAGACCAAGTTTAGGTCAGTGGCATGCTGGTGATTTCCAGCTCTAGTCCTATGTTTGATAAGCCAAAGTCCTTTTCCAGTGGATAAGGATTTTCCTTCCGAAGATACTTCCTACCTTTACAGACTGCAATAATCTTCAGTTAACAATCTGCTTTGCTTTGTCCCTGTATTCATTAAAAAAGCAGTAAGGTCAAACTTAAACAGTAAAAATTACATTAAAAAAGTGGTCATAAGATCAGGCCTGTTCAGCTGAATGGGAATAAAAATGACTGAAAAAAGCCACCAAATGTCAAATGTGTCACCCTCTTACCAGTACTGCTGTTAGTCAGATAATGTGGGGAAAAGGGCTTATAACCATAGTGTGTATTTCGCACTATTTTAAAATTGTTGTCATGGTACCTGGTCCATCTTGGGAAACTTCCTGCCTGGTGATGTTTTTTTTTTTTTTGGTTTTTTTTTGCACTCTGAATTACTATGATCACCCTCCTGACTCACTCTACAATGTGTCTCATTTACGCATTTGCTCAGGCTCCCTTTGTCCTTCTTTCCTTTCCTTGTCCATGCTCCTCACCCACATGAAGATGGCACACAGAATCTAGGCTCAAGCGGTACAATGCTTTTGACCATAGGCTTTCCTGTGACTTGTTTGAGGAACAGAGTTACAGGAAATTGATTTTCTATCCACGGGAAACGCATCTTCTAGTACAGTGGTTAAATGCCCAGAGAGAGTGCTGGCTTTCTGATGTTAGCATGCATAGCTCTAGTTCTAGCACAAAGGATCTTGGATGACTGGAAGTTGCATGTCTACAACTGTGCTATGTGGAAATGCTGAGTTTGTCCTTTACACTGGCTTAATGTCCCTGGCCATATGCCCCCTTGTATGGGGCTTCAGGTCTAGGCTTGCACCAGTTTGGTTCAAATTTCTTGCCTCTGCCAACTCTGATGTCTTTTCGTTTTGGCACTCGGAAATCCTCCAAAACACAATTCTAGAGATGTGGGAAGAAGCCCTAGCACTGAGAGCCTGCTGGGGGAGGATCATGTGTTTGTAGAGGGAGGGAGCCTGATGGATGTGAATTTTGGTTGTATGCTCCTGCCTTTGGGCATGAAGTCAGGTCATGAAAGGGAGTGGTATATTATAAGGCACATACCATATGAGCTATGTGCAGGCTGGAAAAAAAACACAAAAACATACCTGCAGCAAGATGTGTTGACAGTTTCCATATACTTAGGACACCAGCACATGCTGTTCTCTGGTTAACATCTGCATATCCTTAACATTATACCTCTGTTTTTTCCTCTTAGAGTGAAGCCCATATGAAAAGTGATAGCACCATATTGGCTATGGGAGTAGGGCATGTGATGCTCCACTATGACAGCTTAAACGTAGCTCAAAGCTACTATAGAATTTCAATTACTGTAGGAGCAAGTGGCAGCTGGACAGTGGCTTCCAGGCTAACATAGGATTCTGTCTGCTTCCTTTTTTTGGCATCAAGGAAAATTTCATAGTTATTTAGTTAGCAAATTTTATTTCAACAGCCATTTGGTCTTAAACATGAAGAAAAAAATCCTACAGCAGTCAGTTTACAGCTAGCATTTGGCCCCACAGCATAATGCAACAATCTGGTTATGCTAATGTGGTGGTCAGGCAAAAGCAACTAGAATGCATGAAAATCATGTGGCAGGCAGGAACACCAGGGTACACTTCTGGCACCAAAATGGCTCAGATAGTTTCCCAAGATAGCATACTAGTGTAGCACTGGAGTACTCAAAGCACCTAGGCAATGGCAGGCATTTCCAGGTCCAGTGTTTAGCAGATTAGCACCTGTGTGTTTTGACAAAATGCAGGAGTGCTTTAAACATTAAGAGTCCTTTGGGGTTTATTGAAATACTTAATCTTGTAAAGCGTGATCACTGAAGACAGGTATTGTTGTCGTCACCACAGATGCAGTTCTCAGCAGTGTATCACAGTTTCGCAGAACACTAGTGTCTGGGTGCATTGTCCTTACCTCTCTAAGCAGAGAGGCAGTGAGATTAAAAATCCTGGTATTCTCCTTAATGCCTAGGCTCTTTGCCGGTGCAATTTTAAAGACATCAGATTTCAAAAAAATGAAAAATTGTGACAATTTCTGATGTTTTCATGACATTCCCAAGCTTAGCTCACACTTGGAGTTAACTTTGTACTTCAGCATCCAATCCATTCTAAATCCATTTTACAGTTTTATTTTCCTTGATCAGAAGCACCTAGCCGCAGCTCAAGGCTTTTATACATTATTCATAAAAACACAAATTATATTGGATCAATATTCACAAACCAGCAAGGTTTCAAATAACATGTAGGCATTTAGCTCCAAGCTATTAGAGTTGGTTCAAGTTTTGAAAGACCTATTACTTTGAAATCCTCGTAAATCTGTGGGAAATGATAATATTGATCCTTTTATTTTTGTCTTGCTGCACATTCAATTTGTATCCCACAGAGTGCACTATGCAACTTTTCCTGAAGCAAAAGGGACAGCATCATCTATACAGAAAGCAGCTATGATATATTGCATATATAAAATAACTTTATAGTTGAACAATGATTAAAAATAAAATGTGCATTGAATTAATATCACATTTCTGTGTTCCTACACATTGTCAAGAATCCCTGAGTAATGTGCTTATCAAGACTTGACGGAGTATTATGCAAACATTGACTTTTTATTGCAGCTTCGATCTGGATTTATGCCAAAAAAACTCTGTTACATTGTTATTTTGAGTAACAAGAGACATTTATAATGCATTGAAGCATGAACAAATTTTGGAGACAACTTTTATATCTCTCTGAGGTCTTTAGTATGCTGAGACCTTGCAGCTGAAGTCTTCCAGGCACAAGCATTTCTACAATGGTGAGATTTCAGAGTTTTTTACATACAAATTAGGCATTTTTTCACACCGTGAAGAAATCATGCCTTTCCAGTTCTGCTGAGATTTTTCTAGGATTCTAGATTGATTCAAAGCCGTAATTTTGCTTTCCTGGAAAACCAGGAATTATGCACAAGTGCGCACAAAATCATTCTACTGTGGAATGAGATTGTGAAATTGCAGATAGTGTAGAAGGTCCATAACTTTCTTTTAAAGAAATCCTAGTGTTTTTTCCAGCTTCTTCTAGCACTAATGTAGGAAGGGTTTGAATCCTGTGGCCTCTGAGCATCTGCAGCATTAGGAAGTTCATTTTTTGAGCAGTGCTGGAGCCCCAAGCTGGCAGCTGATTTTCAGGCTTTCACTTCTCTAGCAGGTTGCCAGAGGAACTGGGGGGAGGGATTTGTCTGGCAAGGTAGGTTCCTCTCTGATTGGGCTTGTCTGGTTTGCATAGGAATTTTGTTGGAATTGATGCATTCCTGGGAAACTTCATTTTTTTTAAGGTGGTGTTTTTGTTTAGAAAAACATTCTCAGAAAACATAGAACTATCTATCACTGGGCTTGGCTGTCATCTTTAGAAATGGACAGCAAAGATTACAACATTTCAGTGTAGAGAAGGTAATAGTTTTCCAATGAGTTAAACAACACTGTAGAAAAAGGTTTTAGTCTCCTTTACAACAATCTGTTTGGACAGTCTGGTCTCCTCTGTAACTTGCAATCATGCACTTGGAAATTACAATTTTCCTCACATCTGTTACAAGGAAGACAGTCGTTGTTAGACATTTATCTAATTACCTTAAGCAATTGCAGCAGTGTTATTTATTTCTTTATTTATTGAAATAAGAGGTGAATGGCAGCTTATTCTCTCTTTTTATTTATATAAACAGTTCCAGAGATACATTGATGACTCTATGCCCTATAACGATGACTATTTTTTCCCTAAGATTGAATTTAAATCTGTCCTGCAGATGGGATAAGTACTGTCAGAATTCTGAACAGAATGAAAATGAATTACAAAGCCTTCAGGGTAGGACCTATATCGAGTTAGTGAAGTGCCTTGTGAACTTGCAATGTTCAAATGGAAAATAATGCAATCACAATGGTACACAGATTATATATCTGTACCCATCTTCATAGCAAATTAAGAGTTTAAAATTCTGTGCTCTTCCCTCTGAACAAAACCCAGCACAAACACTCCATTACAGAGCAGACTGAGCACAAATAGAAGTTCTATCCCAAACGGCTATAAATATGGTTTAATGGTTTTAAGCATTGGAAAGATGAGTGCCTGATAGAAGCACCTTTTCCAGTTTACAAGCAGAAGGATGAATGGCTTATTCATTACCAGTAGTGAAACTGAGGCTGGTGCATGAAATTTGGGAAGCTTACGTTGGCCTGCAGTTATAAAGATACTGCTGCCCTCAGGATTACAAGAGCTGTTCTGATGATGTACAATGAGAAGGAAAGCATTACCTTCTGTTGCAGCTATGGAAGCATTGATTTTGTTTTGTCTTATCATTCATTCAAGTGAGAATGGGAGTTAAAATGGTGAGGAGATCAAATGCTCACTTTGATCATCTGCCCGATCGATCAGTGCCTTCTTTACATGGTCTTTTTGCTTTCAGTTTAGCACAGTTTTGACACTGGCATAGTCATCATTTCCAATTCTGCTAGTGGGTGAGGTTGGTTTTCATATAATCTCAGAATTGTTCTCCTAATAGGCATAGATAAGGATTAGATAAGGAATATCTCAGGCTGAGTTAGATCTGGTTAAAAATGTAACATTTTTCCCATGGAGTAGTACAGGCCTTTTTGGAAGTATCTTCTCCCTTGATAAATACTTCTTTCAATTTATTTTATGGGAAACTACAGTAAAATGTGCAGAAAGCTGTTAATTTATTTTTATTTTTAATTTTCAAGTGCTGTATCTCCAGTTTTGAATTTTTCTTCCCTTTTCTCCCTCATTTGGCTATGGAATAATTAAAAAAAAAAAAAAAAAAAAAGTAGGTCATCTGGGACTTCTGTGCATGCATTGCCTTTTATTTTAACTTTTCAATTTTTGTCAAACTTAGAAAAATAAGAATGGGAAAAAGTAAAAAAAAAAAAAAAAAAATTTTGAAACTTTGCCACTGTACTTAAAGCATGGATACATCTTGAAAAGACAAAGGGAAAGGGGAAATATGAATGTTATTAATTTCACTGTAGTAAGCACTAAAGCACAGGGAGAACAATACAAATGTGAAATTTGATATTTAAGCATTTGTGTTTTCAGTGTTTTGTAACTTTTTTCACACCCTTTTGAAAAACAACATATAGCTTTGAAAAACTTGAAAGTAGTTGCTAAATTGTTTTTTTGTGATAACTTAATGAGTTCTTCCAGTTATAGAAGAACAGGAGCCTTCTTAAGATCCTTAGCTATGGGCTTTACTTGATCACCTTCTCAGTGCTGTCAGGTCCGCTTATTCAAGGACAGAAAGTACTCAGTGATGCTGCTTTGTTTGTATCAGTTAAGCCATAGGAACCCCTCCCAGCTGCTGCTGTGATCTGCATTTTGTGCTAGTTGCTAACTGCTATGAACAGGTTTTACTCTAGTTATCAGTGAAGAACCCCATAGCTAAACTAAATTAGTTGTAGCATAGAGCATGCAAGAAACGAAATGAAAACTTGGCCAAATAATGCCCAATGGTCATTAAACAAATTATATTTGTCTTTATAGCAGGACCAAACAGAAAGACAAACAATTCAAATATATTTCTGCCAGACAGTCTCAAAAAATGAAGACACACTTTTATTTTTCTTTTTTACAAGGGAATGCCACAAAAAACTGACTAAATAGTCTATGTCGTCCTAAGCAAGCTATTAATGTGGTGTTCTGACACTCAATACAGCTTTTGAAGTGGTGTTAGCTACACACTTGGGAGGAGAGAAGCTTTTTCAGTAACTTATTTTGTTTTGCAAAATGCAAGTTATTTTCACTGAGGAGGCAGTCTTTTGTGTTTTGTTTTCCATGGGGTTGTTTGCTCATCTAACATGACAATTTAATTTTTTAATTTATTTTCAGTTCTTTTTCAAAACTATCTCACAACTAGCTTTAAAAAGTTCCGTCCAGTACGTAGTGAAATGTGACAGATTATATTGAACTCATATGGAAAATGAATGAGCAGTAGTCAATATTCACCACTTATGTAGTGCTTAGTTCTTAAGGGAAACAAAGTTTTCTCTTAAGACTTTCTGAAATAACGTGAAATATAAATGTTATTGAAATTGTTTCCATCATACTTATGTATTAAAGGGTAAAAGCAGCCACAAAACTCATGCAAAATGGTAACATCTTTCTCAGAATTTCAATACTGGTAAACCTCATCACCTTCTGCAGGATCCACTGTGACTATGTTGCCATGCAGGACTACCTCCACTGTGATACAAGGTCAATATTCTGTATACTTTAACTCCACCCCACAATCAAGTCCCCTAGTACAGTTTTCTTTGGCTATCATTCACTAACCAGAAGCCAAGTCATCTGTGTTTGTGTAACTTGGTAAAAGAGAACTTTTGAAGTCTATTCAGTTCAAAGAAGCTTCTGCTTTTAGGTCAGACAGACAATAACTCTTCTCTTTATTGTACAGCCTTACATACTGGACCAGTAATTCAAGGCTATCTAAACTATAGTATCTGAATATTATTGTATCATTTTTGTATTCTCAAGGAACCAAAATGATTGCCTAGAATTTTTCAGTCAGTCTTCAGTGAGGTCAATTTTTTTCCTGAATAACTCTCCCTTGAAAATCTGAGGCTAAGAAAATGAAATGCATGTGTAAAGACTCAGATTCACACATGAACTTAGCAAACACTCAAATCTCCATTCATTATCCATCTACGGATATAAAAATGTAAGAATTTTTTCGTGAATGCAGATAACTCAGGAAAACATGCCTACCATCTTCAAACTACTCATAATTATTTTTGCAATAACTTTCTATATAAAATAATAGGCACATATATGATACTTCTAATAACTCATTGGTAGCACTTTTCAATTAAATACATTTGACACAACTCAGGTTCTCTTCACATCTTGCATGAAATAGCCTATACATTTCTGACTGGGAAATATGACTATTCCTCCTCTGTGCAGGAAAGGAGCTTCACACCCCTAATGAATTACATTCTTTTTTTAATTAATGATGCCATTTTTATTCATGTCAGTCTGGCATGTAGTCAGGTTATGAAGTGCAAAATTAAGACTCAAAGGGTCATAAGATATCTGTAGCCATGTTATGGACAAAGATTTTCCATGGGTTACATGTTGTGTAGCTTTAGAATTTACCTCTGACTTAACAGCAAGGAGAAGAGCTTCTGGGCTTTGAGGCTGCAAGCAAATCTGAGAACGTGGAGTTTTGCTTTGTAGGAAAGATGAGACTCATCAGCTATTGGGATTTAAAGAACATGTCTCAGGTTTTGCTTCTTAAGAATTGATGCCCAAAGCGTTACATGTCAGTAGAAAACAGGAAAGTTGATTCTGAAATATCTACCATCAGTGCCCTGGGGAGAAACAAACAAACAGGGCTCCTACTGTCATACCTAGAGATATAAAGCAGGTTTTCCGGTTCATTAAAATTCTACTCAAATGTTCTTAGTCTCGACTGGATAGATGCCAGGAATTTTCTTATTTTGGGTAGAAATTAGCCAGAAGTTCCAAGAAAACTTTGTTTTGGAAACATCAGAGTATTCATGGTCTTTCCTAAAGGAAAGTTGTTATACACTCTGGCTATCCAACTGTGTGCTGCAGTTACTCTATGAAACTTGCAGACTTGTCTGGTTTATCTCTGTAAATGTTATTTTCAATGGGCAGTAGCAGGAGGTCCTAAAATCCTCGACCTTAAGTTCTGAGCAACTTAGTTTAAGGAGAGTATGCAGCATGTCCACTTATCGAGCAAGAATTCCCACTCACTGCTACAGGGCTTTGGGACAGTCATGGATTTCCCAGACTCTGAATCTTAACTGATACTGGCAGTGTCCCAGGGGGTTGGGGGCAGTGAGAAGGAGTGGTCTGTCCAAGAGCCAGGACCCAAGAAAAGGCTGAAAAAGTTTACTGGAGCCCTATCCTGACCCAGTGTCCCTTAAAATTTCAGAGCAAAACCCTAAAGTCCAACTTAAATAGTTTCATAATCATTATTTTTTAAGCTTTTCTTTCTTTTTTTCTTTAAGAATTTCCAGCTAGCCGCTCTGTAGAGTGAATTCAACTTGAGAGAAGCATGCTGGTCCTCCTATTGGCTACAAGCCAAGTTTCCTTAGGTGCTTGGAAATAATTTCCCTGAACAGAAAATCAGTGCCCACCAGGGTGTTACCAAACCCTGAGTCTCACTCAGGAAGATATAGAAGAGTTATTCATTGACTTAAAAGTAGCAGTCGACCAGGTACTAGTGACTGCATTTCATACAGATCAGTCTATATGTTTGGAGCTTTAAAAGGACCAATTTCCCAAAGTTTAATGTTGTGTTGCTGTGAGTGACAGGGATCATTAATTCAGAAGAGGAAATGTTAACGGAAACTGGCAACTGAATGCTTAAAATCCATCATTTCACAGACATATTTAAGTTAAGCTGGACAGAAAATGGCTTGGTTGTAAGAAAGAGTTAGGACAATGCTACAAAATAGAATACAAAGTAAAACAAACTCTCTGACAAATTTAAATAACTAATGACAAAGAATATGAGCTACAAGTTTAAAAATGTCTGGCTATCGAGAAATTTAAAAGACTGATCAGTACCAGGACAAGTAGAAGATGTTTAAAAAACAAAGAAAATGAGCAATTTCATTTCTAGATGCAGATGGCAAAATCATGGATTCTCAATGCAAAACAGATAGAAATAATCAATACATATTTCTGTATTTGGATCTAAGCTGTAGCTAACATAAATTTATAGACTAGAATAGTATCTATAAAGTGTTTCGAAAATTTATATTCTGCAGTAGAGGGGGATATGAAACATCTGTTTTTACCCCCGATCAATAGACCTAGATAAACGACTCATAAACATTTAGAGAACTAACAGAGCCATATGACAAGCCAGCAATGTTTGTTTGTTTTCTTTGTTATAGTAAAGTTTGTAGAAAATTTTCCCAGAGCCTGGCAAATCCCAGAGTGGATCTAATGTCCAGGAAGGGAGAACAGAAAGGACAGGATAGCTGCTGTAGTGTGAGTCCTGGGCAAAACAATGAAGTGGGGATCTTGACTCCGTTAGCCAGTGGTTAGAAGGTAAAATATCAGTAATACAGTCTTTAAAACCAAAAATTAATAGGGAAACTTCAACATACAGGGCAGTTCCTTTGGGGGTTCTCCACTTCCATTTATGATATTGATTATGATGTATCCAGTCCATCAGTGAAGTTTTAAAAAGATATGACATAGCTGTTAGATGTATCCATTTGACTTGAGCACTTGTTTAACAGCACCCAAAATTGTTGATCACATGAGAGATAATTAGCTTTGGCTACTTCTTAGCACCAAATGAGTGGTCTCATTCTAATTCAGTTATCATTTATTTAAGTGATCTTAGTACTTTGGATGAAATTTCTTGCAAATCTGTCTTGGCTCTTTGTGTACATGCAGTCAATTATGTTTCTCTTCATAATCACAACTTTGTTATCACCTCCATTTATGGAAAGGAAGAATATACAATTATTCCAAATAACTTTAAAAAATTGCAAGTTAAACTTGAACAGCTTTCCAGAGTGCTTGTTCAGGCTCAACAACAAACAATGTCTGCACAGAGAAGAAAATAAGTAGTTATTGCACTATTATACACTTTATCTTTTAGTCTCATGCCCGATTCTGTCTGCTCATTTCATTTTTAGGGAAAATTACTCTAAAGAAACTTATGCAGAGCTGCAAAACATACATGCTTTACATATACAGCTATCCAATCCATTAAGTGCTACGTCTCAACATGTGGAAGGGCTGATGGGCTGGGTAGGTCAGTTTTGTGTTTCTTTATCATCTTTTTTTTGCTAATTTTCATATTATTATTCTGTTCTAGGAGTATTTTGGGGGGTATGAGTCTATATTCATTTATTTGGTCTGAAACTGGAGCATTTCCTGCATCACTTCAGAGTGAAGACATTGAGTTCCATTGGCCAGGGGACTGTAACCAGTTAGCAGATGTCAAATCACAAGCCTTTCCTATAAAAGCTGTAGAAATGCTAAATTGGCAGAGACTGAGATGAAGTCACGGTATTTAACTGATGCTTTGCCGTGGCATCCTTAAAGTCCATGATCAAAACATCCCAATGAATTATGTAGCTGCTCAAATATATCACTGCATAGACAGCAGTGTGGTTTTTATTGGATTCAAACCATGCAAATACTCTTTACAGAAGTGACATTTTACACAAATTACATTAATTTCTTCCATGAGCTGTGAGGCTGGAAGCAAAGTTTCTTGCAGAATAAATAAATATGATCCGAGATCACAATTTTTATTTATTGCATTTCAGTCCAGAAAAAATACATTTATTGAATTACTGATTAAAATGAATGCCATTTTCAGTTGTTTCAGCTAGAAATATCCCTGCTATGCTATGATGAAGTCCTGGCCTTGCATTTTAGAATACCAGAATGTTCTTGCCATTGAAGTTTCTATTCAGCATGAAGACCTACTGTTAAACCTTATTTCTGCAGTAAAAGGTTTCTTTTCATGTCTGCCTTCCATGTTCTTTTGAGCCACTACGATGAGCTCTGTAGCCTAAAGCTTATGCTTTACCTCTAGAAATAAACCTGAAATAGATCTTCACCTAATTTGTCTAACAAATTTGACTGCATTTCTCTGAGGTAAAGAGATGGCAAGCTTTAGATGTAGACTCTATAACACAAAGCTTAACCTGGTAAAGCCACTTATATTCAGTTAATTACAAGGTTATGAAGAGCTTTTCATATGAAGAGTAAGAATGAAATTGGATGGTGGCAGTCACTGTTATTGCAGTACTGTGATCTGCATGTAGGGCTGGACTATGGAAAAATGAGAGCAGTTCTGCTGTGGAAGATATGTGCTCTTCTGCAAAAAGCTTCTGTAAAATAGGAAGCCATTTTGCTGCTGACACAAATTTTATCTAATGCTTAGATATGGTGTAATATGTAATTTGGTTCCAGCAAAGAAAATTGTGCTCACATGAGCAAACCTGTGTTTATTAAAAAGCTGAAAGAACATTGGCACAAGAAGTTTGGCTGAATATTTAAAAACAATAAGTTATTTTATTATCTTAGTTACTATTGGAGAATGTGGTAAGCATTATGATACAGTTGGTTTAATGTTTCACTTTAAGACCTCTCCAGCAGAGTCTCTTCCTGCCCAAAACATTCAGCTAATGCTCCCTTGGTTTTTTTGATTGTTACAACAGCTTCTCTGACTCAAAAAATGTCCCTGGCCATAGGAAGTTTTGGCGTTAGCAGGTACAATTCCCAGTGAAGCCCATCAGGATATCCACTGAAGTCAGAGCTGAGTTTTATTCCTGAAGTGTAACAGGATGGAAAAGCTCTCCATATACTGTAGCTGAGAATGCATTGTGTCTTGAATCTTTGTTTGCCTTCTAACTAGAAATCATATTTGTAGCTTGCTATGAGTGTGGTAGCATGGTACAGAGATATAATTACAAAGGAAAATATGATGAATGACCTTGGGTGCTCTCTCTACTACTATTTAGCTTTGGTGGCTTTGTATGTGTTATTGCTGTCTCTTTAACTATTCCACCTTGTATATTCACCCTCAAATTTGACACTAATGTATACAACATTTTTTTTCTTTCCCTAGATGGAGAAAATCTTTGTTATAAAACTAAAAAGTCAATTTCTTTAAAAAAAAANAAAAAAAAAAAAAAAGAGGGAGAGAGAAAAAATTGCTGTCACTAAGTTAGAAAGCCCAACGGGCCCATAAAACTTTCACTGGTGACCAGATGAAAACATTTGCTTTTGGTTCAAGCTGCTAATTTAAATCTGTCTAGAATTTGAATTAAGTGCCCTAATAAATGTTGAACTGATATTTTATTTAAATTTTCTTTGTCTTCTGCAGAACAGAAATTCTCCCTGTAAATTACACTTATGGGAAATAGTTTGCTTTTGGCTCCAAGCTCTTTTGCATTTAGAACAGAGATTGAAATCAGTAAGAATTCTCTTGCAGTATACCTGTAGCAATCAGACTGTATTTTGTTTTCTACCAGTCCCACCAAATCAGTACTTTCAGTATTTAAAAACATATTTCTAACTTTAAAAGTTGGTTAAACTATTGCTAATAATTTCATAAAACTAGTAATCTTTTCATTCAGCATTAGAAATTCATCACTGTGCTTCTGAGAATGTGACCTCAATAAAAATTGGAACAGGAGGAACAAACCCCTGAAATTCTCTGAAAATAAAAAGGATAAAGTTGGGAATTTCTTGCTAAGTATATTGCTGGAAATAAA
>WBMW01000421.1:1221584-1233796 GCA_013396635.1 Penelope pileata | reverse complement strand
AAAAAAAAAAAAAAGCTAAAATAGGCTAATGAATTTCATTAGATGTAAAAACAAGAACAAATCTAGCATTAATTTCACTATTCTCAAGATTAATCAGTTGCCTTCTGCCTGCAGAATGTATCTATTGTGGTTTTCTTCCTTCTTTGTCTACAGCATCTCAAATTTTGCCTCTATTTCTAAACTTCTCAGGCTACTGTTTTCAACAAAAAATTTTTTTAGAGCATCTTTGCTTCCCTGGACATTTTCTCCTGGTTCTGCTCTGCAAGAACAGAGGCTGGAGAGCAGCCCTTCAGAAATGAATTTGGAGGTTCTGGTTGGCAATTTGTATGTAAGTCACCAGTGTGCCCTGGCAGCCAAGAGCTCCAACTGTACTGTGGGGTGCACCAGGCCCAGTGCTGCCAGCTGGGTGAGGGAAGGCATTGTCCCTCTGCTCTGTGCTGGTGTGGCCTCACCTTGAACACTGTGTGCAGGTTTGGGCACTACAATACAAGGATGTGAAACTATTAGAGTGCCCAAAGGAGAACAACACGATAGTGAAAGGTCTAGCAGCAAGACATGCGAGGAGTGGCTGAGGTCTTTTGGTTTGTTCAGACCAGAGAAGAGGAGGCTGAGGGGAGGCCTCATGGCAGCCTACAGCTTCCTCACGAGGGGAGTGGAGGGG
Source organism: Penelope pileata (assembly GCA_013396635.1). Taxonomy (NCBI): domain Eukaryota; kingdom Metazoa; phylum Chordata; class Aves; order Galliformes; family Cracidae; genus Penelope; species Penelope pileata. The sequence continues at coordinate 1,233,135 of WBMW01000421.1, read as the reverse complement.
CAGTGCTGAGTTCTGCTCTCTGGTGACAGTGACAGGACTTGAGGGAACAGCATGGAGCTGCGTCAGGGGAGGGTAGGACTGGGGATTAGGAAAAGACCCTTCACCAACGGGTGATCAGGCACTGGAAGAGGCTCCCCAGGGCAGTGGTCGTAGCCCCAGGCAGCAGGAGTTCGAGGAGAGTTTGGACAGTGCTCTCAGACATGGGGTTTGAATTTTGGGTGGTCTTTGTGGAGCCAGGAGTTGGATTTGATCACCCTTATGGGTCCCTTCCAACTCAGGAAATTCTATGACTCTGTATTTCTGCGGATATTTCCATATTGCATGGACATTTTCCGCAAGGTATTTTTGTAAGCACTTAATCTACTAAATGATGAAAATATTTTACAGAATGGTACGTGGTGTTTCTGGATAGAGACATTAAGCCTGCCTTCTTGTTGAATTCCACGTTACTCTTACCTATGCTTTGTGAGGAAAAGTCATTTGAAATTATCACTTTAAAAATTAATTAAACTTGAGTCAACATTGTTAAATACTTTTTATTTAAAAAACTTTTGTATCTAGTGTGATTTTCCAGAGGAAGCTGAATACAAATATACAACATCCATGGTCTGCATGGTAATTCTTTATCATGGCTATCAGGGTTTTCTTTTGGTGACTACCAAAGCCAAAGATTTATTTAAATCTTTTTTAAAACAAACAAGTATCTATTGTTATGTTCAAGTGCTTTTGTAGGCAAACTCTTCTCCTGAATAAACTTTGCTTAAATTTCTGTCACTTGTTTATATGGAATTTTATTCTGTTTAATCAGAAAAGCTAGTAGGGTTGTTTGATGTTGTGTCAGGACATCACAGTTTAGCACTAATGTAGCACTGTCATATTGAAGCAGTACATTTCCTTATATTTGGGTGTTTTACAGAATTTATGAAAGATAACCAGCATAAAAGGTCTCTTACTCTACAAATTAACGTAACTTCTGCATGGTTTATTTTATTGTATAATTCGATATCCTTTTTCAAGTGCTTTCAAAATAACAAGGACATGTATAACTGTGCTAAGTATTAATTAGTTTTTTAAAAAAATTAACTGTCAGTCAAACCTATAGGTTGCCTGCTGATTTTTTTCACTTGCTATTGAAGAGGATCTTGAGTGACTCCTTTTCAGGAGCTGTGCAAAACTGCCATCCAAGCACAGACTGAATTTTCCTTAGCATCCCAATGATGTTGTCAGTAGGAAAGAATAGATATTGGAACTAAAGGTGTATTGCCCAACTCTAAACCTAAAACCAGACCACAACTGAACAAAGAAAAACTATTTCACTGATATTCTTAAATGAACAAATCCTAATACAAGTTTGCTGGAGGATATATCTGTCTAAATTGTCAGAATCAAACTGCACTTTTCTACTTCCTCTCTTCATAGCTTCTCCTCTCTGCTGTATGCACTGGTATGCACATCTTTTTTGTATGCAGAAGTACTAATTGAGAGCTACTGCCTCTTAGAGAGTGTCATGGTGATATAAGCAATCTCTGGAGGTAGAAAAGGTTACTTAAGCTCTCTTCAAGTTTGTCCAGCTCATCAAAATAATGGAACAAGAATTTTTACTGTTCTCAGTGAGCAACAGTGAGTTCTCAGTAATATTTGGACAATCCATATTTCATGGTAAATCAGTAACAGCCCTGCAGTATTGCTTGTGGTCACAGGAAATTGAAAACTTAAAAGCCGTGTGAGGCTGAAAATGAGAATGCAAAATAACTAACCCGTTAAGGTGGCAGAACTTCACTTTTATGTACAGTAAGGAAAGGTGAGCCACCTTCTTGATTTGCTTTATGGACACCTGTGTCTCATCAAATTTCTTGTCCCTTTATTTTTAAAAATAGTTTTCAAATGCCTCCATTTGGGGTGTGTGTGTGTGTACGTAAAGGAAAGTTGTGGATCACTTTCATTAGAATCTCCAACAATCTCTTTGATTGTAGAGAAAAATTGTTGGTTTCAGGCTGGCCCTGGATGTTTTCATTTTTCAGTCCAAATACTAGAACAAAAGTCAATCCCCAACCTGTCCCAGATTTCCATCCCTCTTTGTATAACTGTACACCAGAGCAGAGCTACGAGCCAGCTCATCCACTTCCTAGGCCATGCTCCTGAGGGCAGTCTGATATTTTTCAAGAGTCTTCACATCAGACAAAACCACTAGCAAAACAGAGGCATTTTTTTCCCCTCAGAATTTGAAACAAAGATAGAAGAAGGGAAAATGAAACTGTTGTGTTAAAGAGCAAAAAATGAGTAAATAATATTTATAGTTTGCATGGAGTAGAAATGACATTTTAATAAAATTATATTTAAAAAATATTTTTCCTTTAAACTTTTTGCTAACTAGGATTTCAGCTTCAGTGAGGCTCAGGATCTTGCTAAAGAAATATCTTTTGCTTCTTGTTTGTAAGAGGAGAAAACAGTGCTATTAATGCTAAGGAGCTATTAGGGAAATATCTTGGCATTTTTAAAGTAAGAAAGGAAGCAAATCATGGTCATATGTATCTTTTGTCCGGCTCGGAATTATCTCTATCATGTTGGAAGTTTTTATTCGGAAGTCTGTGTTGACTCTCATGATTAGGGCCAGAAATCCTACAGCTGACAGGAAAGTGACCTATAAATAATGATCTATGATGGACTTGTCACATAGTCATTAAATGAAATATTCTAGTACCTGTTTCCTTTGTCTTGCTTCTCAGTTTGTGTTCTTTAAAGTTATTCCCTTTGACATTTCCCGCTAGCTATCTGGTAGAAATGAGATTTTGCCTTGTAAATATATTCCATTTTTTGCCAAAAAACTACTGAACATACTATTGCAATAATTTTTGTGAGCCAGAACTCCACTCAAATACAATCAACTAAAGTTAGTGTTGCAGTTCCGAGTCAAAACTAAGTATTTTAAGATTTATACTTACACCTATATGCATACATTTAAAAAAAAAAAAAAAAACAGGACTAGAAGGAGCTGCTTTTAATGCTGCATGAATTCTGGGCTTGTGAGCAAACGAGAGTCAGAATTTAGTAAGAATGTAAATTTACTACACGTCAAGTATTCTGTAGTATTTACCTACAAGCACTCTCTAGCTGCCATATTGTATAACGAAATTCAGGCAGTTCATGGTAACAGTTTATCTTCCCTCTCTTAGCTAATAATAAAACCGTCTTTCAGCAAGATTTATTTCATTTAATCATAGGATCATAGAACAGTTTAGACTGGAAGGGACCTTAGAGATCATCTTGTTCCAACCCCTCTGCTATGGGAAGGACACCTCCCACTAGACCAGATGGCTCAATGTCCCGTCCAGCCTGGCTTTGAATACTTTCAGGGAGGGGGCATCCACAACTTCTCTGGGCAACCTGTTCCAGTGTCTCACCACTCTCACTGTGAAGAATTTCTTCCTTAATAGTGGTGAAAAACATGTACGGAATGTGCATATAATGCATGGATCTATGATGTAGTGCATGCTCCCTGAGTTTGCATCCCAGCTACTTATACAGTAACTTACCATTGGTCATGTCTTTAATGGTACAAATCTAATGTTTTCCTTTATACCTCTGGCTTATAATTCCTAAAATGATCCCTTCCAGGCCTGTCTACACAAAAGGAACATTCTTTTTGCTGAGGGGAAGATGATATTAGGGATGAAAAAAGTTATAACTCCACTTTAGTCTATGCGCATTTTACCTTGAATTCACAATCTAGGATTTCACCCCAAGCTTTCAATTCAGATCTACCTTGTTTATTCTGAGTAATGAGGCAAGCAGAAACACCCATGCCAAATGTGCTTTGTTAGTGTGAAGCTTGCCAAAAGTGAACTCCCAATACTGCACAGTCCAGTAAATGTTACTTGTGTACAATTAGTAGGTGATTCTGCCTTAAAGGCTACAGTAGAACACTGTGAAAGAAGAGATATACAAACTGGGTTCTGTGCCATCTGTGTTTCTACAAAATTTGTGGAAAACGTATTGTAAAAAAAAAAAAAAAAAGTAGGCTTAATGACAAGCGATAACTCAGTTACTTTGACACCTTTTCTGAACCTTTATCTTGATCTATATGCTTACCTCATCTATGTGAAGAGATGGTAAGACCTTCGCTGTTGTATCTGCCAGTCCCATCTTCCCTCTTCTCTGAAGCAGAAGTAAGTTACTACAGGAAAAGGAATTATACGTTTGTCTAAGTGGTGTATTAGACCAGATACTTCCCCTTGAGATTATGCTTGGTTGATAGAATAAGTCACAACAAACATTTTTCTTCCAAGGATAACTTTTAGCTTGTGTAATTCATCTCACTGTGTTTGAGTAACACAATATATACACTGTTCACTCATCACTTGGATCCCAGTTTTTTAACCAATGTTATTTTATGTTGACCTACAGTAGAAAATATGCTGTGATCTGTGCCATCCCCATTACTTAAAATGTTTAAAACAATTACAGTGACGAACATAGATCTTACTAGACTACTTACGCATGCAAACTATGCTTATGATTTCATTTGCTTCAGCAAGGTTGTACATCTGTTCATAAAAATGTCACTTTTGGCAGAGCTGGACATGTTTTTCTACTATAATGATGCAGTTCATCTCCTCAACTGATCACACATTAACCATCAAAAAAGAGAATCATAGTTCACAACCAAAGATAGAGCTGTTCTTCCTCTTTTTTCCTTTCTTTTTAGCTAGCTTCACCAAATGAGCAATGAATACTGTGAAAGGCAGTTGTATCAGCGCTAATGTTAAAAGCTTCCTTCTCTAATCAGCTGTACAAAGCTGTCCTGGAAATAATTATTACAATATCTGAAAGAAAGCAGATAGGAACACAGGATAGCTCATACAGACAGGCCATGAATGTGTACCATGATGGAACCATAAGTTTCATAGTTCTACACCAGGCATTTGCTTCAATGACCTTAGTTTTGTTGGATGGAGTCAGCTACATTTCAGGCAGACTCTTCATACTGGACTGTTTATCATCTGTGCCCTATTTACGCTCTTAATTTCATTAGAAATAGTGGAGATCTCCTGCTACTACCTGGATAGTCTGAATGAACACGGGTAGTGTCCAAAATAATATTAAATAAGGTCACCCCGTGACAAATAATATTAAATAAGTTAAGATCACTCTGTGACAGCAGAAGTATGAAAACACATGAATATTCCAATGCACCAAACATCCTTTTGGACTGTTCAGGTATCACTTAAAGGAGTCTGACTGAGATCCATTGCATCCAGTATCTGATTTCTAACTCCTCATTCTTGTGTGAAATAAACCCCTTCACAGTATGATGGCCAGCTTGCTATAGTGAAAGCATCCTGAAGATATAGCTTCTTACCCTGTCAGCTAGTGTTTGGTGGCTGTCAAGGACACAGAAAATGTATTATTAAAAGTAAACAGACTGCAACGATATAACGCAGTGCATGTGTGTGCACTCTAGAAGATATTTAATAGGAAAAATAAGAACCCCTTGGAAATAAAACCTGTGAGTTTATCACCATCATCCTAGTGAGAGGTCCTAAGTTTGTTCAAGCTGAGTTTCTCTAGCTTCCAGGATAACAGTGAGCAGTTAATTTTAATATTAGGATACTTCTATAAGCATAGGACCCAAAATTTTAACAAGGAGATTTGTGTAGGGGTTCTTGGCCTATACTAGTAAACAGCATATATATATATTTTCCAAGTGATGGCTAGCTGTTTCCTCACTTGCTCATCTGCTATTGCAATATTTTTATAAAAGAATTAGAAAAATCTTTGAATGCTAAGAAAACTGAGATTCTGAACCAGTTTTCAGTCTCCATTTAGATGCATCATTTAAAACCACATCTAGTAAGCTATTAGGGGTCAGTAGCATACCAGAAATATGCAGATTTTCAATGATGCAGGAAATAGATTTTGAACTTCTTGGTCTTAACATTTCAAATTGTTACTCAACAAAATACATGTGTCTGCAAAAAAGCTTTCTTCTCCAGATAGAGGTTTCAAGGAGTCACCATTGCAAAAGATGTGAAATGTTGGCCATTTTAGCAAAACAATCTTTAATGGATGATTTTCTGAGTAACTCACAGCACTTGCCAAGACTTTTGCATAATTCTCCGGTTCTAATATATTTGACCGAATGGTAGCCTGCAGAGAAATGTCAAATAAATGCATATTTCAAACAAGAGCTGAGGGAAATCTAGTTTTCCACTCACTAACAGGCTGACCGTATATTCAGAAGTGGTACTTGGCAGGCGCTTGATTCAATGAGTTATGGATAGCCACTACCTAATGTTTTACTACGCCCCTTACACAGGGCTGCAAGGAGGACCTGCAAAGTCTACAACAGCAAGGGGACCCAAAATTCCAGGGTTGCGGGAGTCCAGTATTTCAGATCAGTAGAACTACAAAGCTGGGAACAAGCAAGGAAGAAGCAGAACTCTAATCCAGACTGAATTAATGCTGATGTGATGATTTGAAGTCCAACTTTAAGAATAAAACATGGATCTGGCTGTATATGACCAGATATTGCCACCCAGTCTGAATTACTGTTGACAGCTCATAACTTTATTGCATCAGCATGCCTGATTGCTGTCACAGTGCCAGAGATTTGATACTTCTGAAATGCAAACTGGAAAGGAGAGCAGACCATATCTGAAAATTAAACAATCAAATGAAACTTTCTGTGGCAAATGCTTGTTTGCCACATCTTCAGATGGGCAGCTGAGAGAGCCTGGATATTGCTGATTGTGAACACCATAAGAAAAGAATTATGTTGTACTACAGTTTGCAGTTTCCATCTGTAAATCTTTAAAATGATACTGAGCACTTTTTCTCTACCTTATGGATTTAGAAGCCAGTATGTATAGCTTTTAAGGAGAGATTTTTCAAAGGAGTAAGTAAAAGGAGTATGAATCCTAATTTCTAACTGCGGCAGAAACCTGATCCCACTGAGTGCTGATCTGGAAATGAAATCCCAAAACCACTGAAAAGTCTTCTATTGATTCCAGTTGGATTTGGGACAGACCTGTAACAGGTCAGTTGTAGATCTCAGAGAGAGAAGGCATAACTGAACCCTTCTGGCACCCTCTAGTTAATGGCCAAATCAAAACAGTGTAGCAATAACTGCTTCAGATAGGTATAACTTCAATCAAAGGAGTTATTTTGTCCCTAGGACGCTACAGATTGTTCTAATATAGTGAGAGGTATGGGATGATTTTCACAGAATCACAGGGGTTGGAAGAGACTTCTAGAGATCAAGTCCAACCCCTCTGCCAAAGCAGGTTCCCTACAGCAGGCTGCACAGGTAGGCATCCAGACGGGTCTTGAATATCTCCAGAGAAGGAGACTCCATACCCCCCAGGGCAGCCTGTTCCAGTGCTCCAGCACCTGCACCATGAAGAAGTTCTTATGCGTGTTTGTGCAGAACTTCCTATACTCCAGTTTTTGCCCATTGCCTCTTGTCCTATCACTACGCACTGCTGAAAGGCGCCTATTCCCATCCCTTTGCCTCCTGCACTTCAGGTATTTATAAGCATTGATCAGATCCCCTCTCAGTCTTCTCTTCTTTGGGCTGAACAGACCTGAATCACTCAGCCTCTCCTCATAAGGGAGATGCTTCAAGCCCTTTATCATCTCTGTGGCCCTCCGCTGGAGATCCCTGTCCTTTTTGTACTGAGGAGCCCAGAACTGGACACAGTACTCCAAGCGAGGCCTAATCAGGGCAGAGTAGAGGGGGAGGATCACCTCCCTTGACCTGCTGGCCACCCTCTTTTTAATGCACCTCAGGATATCACTGGCCTTCTCGGCCATTATTTCCCATATTAAATAAAAGTAGTCCTTGTATACATCGTCTTTCAACCTTAACTGAAATGGACATTGTGAGGATGCTGTTGAAGGGAGAAGATCCTGCCACGTATTAGAGCCCCATGAGTTACAGAGTGTCAGTCTGTCTTTATGATGGGATATTTCTTTGCTGCAAGAGTAGCCCCTCTGCAACTTTGCTCAGTTGCTTTGGAAAAGTCTTAGTCTTGAGAACCATTGCTAGTTTGTGTGAGCAATGTTGGTTTGTATGAGCAGCCTTGTATCACGGTGTTGCTCTGGTGCATGCTACCATACTTTCCTTTTAAGTATCACGGTGTTGCTCTGGTGTATTCTACCATACTTTCCTTTTAATGTTGTATGTTTTTTGTGGTGTTTCAGTTTCTCTCTTCTAAAGATGCTTGTGGATCTGGTGGAGGGCCCCAGACTTCGTTTAACTGTGTTCATTTGCAATCTTTTGCTCAACAATACTTCATTTTATTGCTCAGTATTTCTCAGCAGACATAGGGCATCAAAATCTGTCAAAGGATTATTTTTCCTCTTCACCTTGTGTAGAAATGGAAATATAGCTGTTAGAAAATGTACTAATACTTTCTGAATAGGACTTCTGAGCACCAAGCACAGTCCAAATCCACTCGGAGAAAAAAAGACACATAGAGCAGCGCGGAGAATAAAGTAATAGAACCTATAGGCTGATTTCACTCATTAAAATGTGTCTGCTTTGCATAACCAGTTATACTCCTTTGCCATCTTTGGCAAAGATTTCTCAGCTTTGCCGTCTTACCCAATGAAGCTGTCATTTTGGCTGGCATCAATTTGGCTCCTAGTCTAGGGCAAAGCCATCTCCAATTCTCAGGTGCTGTCAGAAATACTTTCCTTTAAAACAAGCTTTTATGAAATCAATTCTGTGTCTACAGGTTTAGGAACACCAGCATTACACTGTTGATCTCTTAGGTATTTGGCAATACAATAAAACAATTACAAATTAGGTGTGGTTTCCCCTTTGCTTTAGAGACCTAGAGCACACCTACTTCCATCCTGACAGCAACTACTTGACATTCGAACCACATTAGGGGCAGCTAATGTCATAAGAACAACTGCTAACCCACCCAAAAATATTTTGAAAAATCTAAGGACAGTAATTCACTGCTTCAGCTGTGTTGGCCAAAAAATCCACAAAATCTATAAAATCTGGGTCTCACCCTGGCCAGTTTCTCCAAGATGCCTGGACCCAGCCCACCAGTACTATGATCTTTGTTCATATTACAATAGTAGTATATGGTTCAATTCAGATTCTAGAGTATTTATGATGGCAACGTGTATTAGAATTCATGCTGATTCAAAACTGAGTAAAGGATGTTAAAATCAAGGACACATTAAGAGAGGGTTAGCAGTGAAAACCCAAATGGATTTGAAAGAAATACTTCTTATAAATAGTTTTCATTCACTTATCTTTAAATTTCTGGTAGTGGTTTGGCTTGCAGTATCTCCCTCTGTGCCTCATAAGAATGAGATCTGTTCCTATTGATAGCCTGCAAACTGCTCATCTACCGGCATAATTTTGTATCAAGTTCCTTCCTTGTGGGCCCATGAGAACCTAATGAGGTTCAACAACGCCAAGTGCAAAGTGTTGCACTTGGATTGGGGCCATCCCAGATATGTGTTCCAACTGGGAGAAGAACGTGAGAGCAGCCCTGCTGAGAAGGGCTCACCAGCAGGGTGAGGGAGGTAATTGCCCTTCTTTTCTCTGCCCTTGTGAGGCATCTGGAGTACCGTGTCCAGGTCTGAAGCTTTTGGAACAGGTCTAAAGGAGGGCCACAAAGATGAGCAGAGGGCTGGCGCACCTCTCCTATGAGGACAGGTTGAAGGAACTGTGCTTGTTCAGCTTGAAGAAGAGAAGGCTAAAAGGAGACCTCATTGCGTCCTTCCAGTACTTAAAGGAAATTTATAAACAGAAGGGAAATTAACTTTTTACACAGGTAGCTCATGACAGGAAAAGGAGGAATGATTTTAAACTGAAAGAGGGGAGATTTAGATTAGATGTTGGGGGAAATTTTTCACTGGGAGGGAAGTGAGGCACTGGCACAGGCTGCCGAGAGTCATTATGGATATCCTCTCCCTGGAGATGTTCAAGGCCAGGCTGGCTGGGGCCCTGGCCAGCCTGATCTAGTGCTTGATCTAGTGGTTGGCAGCTCTGCCCATGGCAGGGAGTTGGAGCTAGTAGATGTTTGAGGTCCCTTCCAACCTAAGCCATTCTATGATTTTGTCTTCATCCTGGCCTGCTTGCTTATATAATTAAGGTATCATTATTACTATTTTAATAATGCCTCTGAAGTGGTCTCTCTCTAGTTCTCCCTATATATTTATGTGTATATTTGTATGTGTGTCTGTAAATCTAATAAGCTTATAAGCTACACAAGCTGAGTTGTAAGAAAACGTTAAGTTAAACGATTTAAGTTCATTTTGCATACTTAAATGGGCTGACCTGCGGCCCATATGCAGCTTGAAGCCTATGTCCTATCAGAATCTGATTGTTCTTCGTGTGTAGCAGATTGTTCAAAGGAAAATGCTGCTCTAGTACATCTTACCTTTGGATTGTCTATTTTCAGAGTTGTGAAAACTTTGTGATGTCAGTCCTAGTTTAGACCTTTTCATGCAGCACCTTAGATAACCCTCTGGTTCTATTAAAAAGAAAACAACCAACAAAACAATGACAAAAAACCTCAACTTTAGTAGAAATCATGTACTCTAATGTGCTGGGAATCCATGCTTCAAAATCCGAAGCAAGGAAATGGGATTTCCTGACGTGATATTCCAATGCAAAATGCATTATGTGCTCCTAAGGGAGACCCTGGCCCACCCAGTGCCAGGAGGCTCATTTAACAATTTTGCTAACAGTTTTCAGTGTAAGATACACTTCTTCTCCAGATTGCTGACCTCTTCTGTCTTCTGAATATACTGGATACAAGGCAGATACATACTGCAGGTATATAGGGGGTACGAGTATGATCAATAGCTTTATTAATTGAGAGTCAAGCAAGAAACAGAAACTGCAACAACTTTTGCTGACACAGGTTTCAGCTCACATTCACTTGTGGAAAAGTTTTTTTATTTTGTCTTCAGGCCTTTTAATTATCCAAATAACTTTGCATATTACCAGGAAGAAACACCACTGACATCTCAGAGGCATATACATCAGAACATATAGTATACTGTAGCTGTTTTAACAGGCTTTTGGCCAGCTGCTGAAACTGAAAGAATGAAATATACATTAACCAAATGCAGCAGTACAGACCCAAAAGTTTTGCTATAGAGAGAGGCTGAGTATACTTTGTATACTTGGTGTTTACTCCTTCTGCCTTTTCTTCTTGTTCGAACAGCAGGACTTTGAGGCAAACAGTCAGATGGACCAAGCTCTTCTCCGAGGCTGACTCCACAAGCCTGTCATCCTCTTGTGGTCACTAGGTTATGGCTCTGCAGAAGAGAACTTGTCTGGCACGTCAATGTAATCAAGTGTAAACTCAATGTTTGGATGCCCTATTGATTGGTAGCATGATAAAATGAAAATTCCTTACAAGCGAGCTGCATGAAGTCTCGTGTGCAGTCTGACCTAGAGCTGACATTTTGCAGGTATGGTGGAGGTTTCTCATCAGCTGTCTGCAGGGTGAAGCCTGGGACTCCTGTGCAAGGTAGTGTCAGAGGAGGGATCTTTGAGCTCTTTTTTTTTTTT